>CAUYSK010077890.1:0-23313 GCA_963575035.1 Avahi laniger | reverse complement strand
ATAGAAAGAAATTAATTGGACAGCTAAAAATATATATAGAAGAAATTAGCCGGGCATGGTGGCGCATGCCTGTAGTCCCAGCTACTTGGGAGGCTGAGGCAGGAGGATCACTTGAGCCTAGGAGTCTGAGGTTGCTGTGAGCTAGGCTGACGCCCCGGCACTCACATTAGCCAGGGCAACACAGTGAGACTCTGTCTCAAAAAAAAAAAAAAAAAAAGTTGGTCGTCATCCTATTTGATCTTTCATTGTCAAATAGGACTAGCATTCGTCCCTAGTGGACCTCTTCCCTCCTGCTTGAAATTCTCACCTCCCTTGGTTTGGACCACAGACCCAGTGGCTTACTGTAGAACCCCCGCCCCCATCCCTTGGGAATCCGAGGTTCCATATGTCTGTAGCCTTGTCATCATCCTTCCCTGAATTCCTTCTTCTTGCTGGACTGATATTCTCTCATTCTCCCTCTCTCCTCTCTTCCATTCACCCACGTGGCTTGGGGACACCTTTACCCCACGTGCCACTGGGTTTAACTTGTTTGGTTTTTTGGGGTTTTGGTTTTCAAGGTTTCTTTTGATACATTTTCATTTTGAAATAATTTCAAATTTACAGAAAAGTTGCAAGAATAGCACAAGAAGCTCCCAGATATCTTTTATCCAGGTTCACCCATTGTTTTCATTTTGCCCCGGTCTGTCACTCTCTCTTTTGCTACTTAAATATGTATCTTCGCGCGCACACACACACACACACACACACACACACACACTCGCATGAAGACATCGTGCCTCTTTTCCACTAAACATTTTGGAGTGTATTTCCTAAGACCAACAGTATTCTCTTAAAAAACAATAATACAATCATGGAAAACAGGAAATTTAGCATTGATACAGTTCTGTTATCTAATCCACAGTTCATGTTTGAATTTTGTCAATCATTCCAACAATGTCCTTCATAATTATTTTTTCCCAGTCCAGGATCCAATTCAGATGGCACATTGCATTTAATTATTATATCTCTTTAGTGTCCTTTAATCGAAACAATTCCTGAGCTTTTCTTTGTTTTCCTTGACGTTGACGTTGTTGACGATCCCGTGGGCCATTTATTTTGTAAAATGTCTTTCAGTATGGGTTTGTCTGATGTTTCCTCATGCTTAGAATCAGATTATACATTTCTGGTAGGAATAGAACTGACAGTTGTATCCTTAGTGGCTTACCTAGGGCATTCAACACCCAGCACGTGTCTTTTATTAACACTCCCTCTTCCAACGACACAATTATTTTCAGAAAGAATCATGAAATGAAACGAATGATGACAATGGCCATTAAAGAAACACAGACATTCCAGTAAAAAATGAGAAAACAAAATATTAAAAAATATCACAGGACAAAAAAGGAAAAATTAATGGATTAGTAGTTTTTAATTACATTAGTATAATTTTTAAAAGAAGGGGAAAATCTACATACTGGTCTGTCACAGAAATTACAAATTAGCTTGCAGTTTCTGTTTTCACGTCTTAACTTCTATAAATTTCTCATGACTTCATCAAAATTGATCTTCTTCATACGCTCATGTTCAATAAAAGTATAGCCAGATTTATAAATCTATCGTCACTCATAGCTGATTAAAAATATTTTTTATTAATTTTAATTTAGGAAAATTTCTTTCACATGAGTCAACGTATATACAAATAGTTAGAAAAAATCATAAACTTAGGGGTAAGTTTGGAAGAGACTCTTAAAAATCCCTTTTCATAATTATGAAAGAAATTGCAATGCCACTTATGGCCTTGTTTCTTTGGGATTAATACTGATTCAAACATTTCCACGATCCAAAAATTTTCCCTAAAATACATTCACCAGAAAATTCATCAAATGTTTCTTTTATATTTGATTTAAAAAGTTTTTCCAATGTTTTCCCTTTTTTGCAGAAACAGACAAAATGGCTGAACATTGACATTATTTGATTCATTGTCTTTGTAGAGTATTCAATTCTTGGTGAAAACAATTGTGGCATTCAAACATTCCCCTTTTATTTCTTCTGGCAGCATGAGACCAGCATCTTCTGTTGGTTTCTCCCAGCTCTCTCCTTTGAGAGTTGATCGTTTTTTCTGTGTAAATGTTCATTTCCTTACATTTCCTTGTTGCATAATTAATGAACTTCCTGATTTCTGTACACCAATCTGCAAGGAACAATTTTATTTCTTTATTTACTTAGTGTAAACATAACTTGTAAAAAATTATTAACAATTTTTTATTCATATCTAATTTTTAAAGCTTAATATTTTACTGTGCAGTGATCAGGTCTGATTCTGGCTGATTCCAAATATTTTTGTGTCTGGTTCGCTTCACCTAAAACTTCACACTTGAAAACAGACTACTCAGGGAAAAAAAATTGTCACATACCGCAGAGAGCAAAATCTGAATGCATTCCCCTTTGGATCACCCGGCACTTCAAAGGCTCGGGTTAGCTCTTCTCCACTGCATGCACAGCTTCCTGTGGTGCAATCGTTTTGTCTGGGAAAGTCTTTTCGCTGTTACATCCTTATTCCAGCAGCATTTTTCCATCGGTGACATGAGACTGAAAAGCATGAGTACATTTTTTTTCAAAGTTTCCAAAAGTGTCACTCATGGGGGAAAAACTTCAGGTAATCACATGGAAAGTCAGAATTTAACTCAGGTTTCGTTTCCCTGCCGTCACTTTGCTGTCATTGCTTATTTTGAGTCTACGATTTAAATACAGGGATATGTAATCTGACAGGGGTTAGAGATGCAAATTGCACCAAAGTTAGCTTGCACAGGAAGAACCAAAATGAACTTACTCTGAAAACAAATAAACACATTTTGCAGAGTCCACCTCTGCCAGGGCTAACTGTATACCTAGGAATTCTCCAAAGGAATTTACACCCTGAACCCAACATTTATTAAAAGATAACTAATTCGAATTTGCTAATTTGAATCATATACTTGTGTGTGTTTATATAGATACTGAATATATAATTAAAACCCAAAAAGTAATGACAGCAATTGCTTAGATGTTCTCAGGGAGGACTGTTTTATCACCAAATCACTGGCTCATGGCAATAATAAAAAGCAATTCTATGTTAGTCCATTTTACTATTTTTATCATTCTTAAAAAATACCATTCATCCTCTTACTGCCTGCACCCAGGGCGGACGACTCCCACCACCCAACCCCACTGTTGGTACGTCACTGATTCGGTGCATCACATCAGGAAGCACATGATGTCACTTGGTCCCAACATAGGTGATGTTTGCTTTGATCATTTGATGAAGGTACAGTCCCCTGTAAAGTTACCAAATTTCCTTTTGTAATTAATAAGTAACATTGGGAGATACTCTGAGACCACACTAATATCTTGCTCCACATCAGGATTTCACCAAATTCTGCCATCCTCTGATGATTTTCTAACTCGTGTCTATATTTAGTAGTTGGCATTCTGCCCTAAGGAGAAAGTATTCCCATCTCCTCCGATGTATTTACTTATTTACATCATATGAACTCACAGATTCTTATTTTTTCCAATGGGTTATAGTACATTACTATAATTATTTATTTTGATTTTCAAATTGTCCCTGATTTGGCCAGTGGGAGCCTCTTTGGGTTAGCTCTTATGTCCTTTTGACATGTTCTCTTCATTCTTTTGAGTACTTTCTTACTTTCTTCTGTGTATTAATATCTATGTAAAAAATCCATATATGTATATGTACCAATAAGTATATGAGTATCAAGAAATGATCTAGGGGACCCCAGAGAGAATGTTTGGGGCCCCCATTGGAGCCCATTGTGGGGCCTTGCCAAGAATATTGAAATAGGAGAGAGGAAATCTGAAATCTATTTTTCGCTTTGTCTGCAACTCCCCACGAGTGCTGCCATTGCTCTGTCCAGTGGTGTAAATACTCCTGTGGGTAATAATCTAGTGGTAATCGTATTTGATAATAGTGCAACAGACACGAATTGGGGGATGGAGTAGGTGTTACCTGCCTTGCAGTAGTTTTTCCAGTGCTAATTTACTATGTCTATAGTCATCCTGCCCTCGACGAGCACATACCTTTTGGGAAACCATGCCTCCTGTCTAGTCTGCTTGGGCTGCCATAACAAAATGGCACAGACCAGGTGGCTTAAACAACAGAAACTTATTTCCTCACAGTTCTGGAGGCTGGAAGTCCAGGATCGAGGTGCTAGCAGGGTTGGTTTCTGGTGAGACCTTTCTCCTCAACTTGCAGAGGGAGTCTGTTCATTGTGTCCTCACATGGCCTCTTCTGTGCACACACCTGGGGAGAGAGAGAACACACGTGCTCTTGTGGTGTCTCTTCCTCTTTTTTTTTTTTTTTTTTTTTTGAGACAGAGTCTCGCTTTGTTGCCCTGGCTAGAGTGAGTGCCGTGGCGTCAGCTAGCTCACAGCAACTTCAAACTCCTGGCCTCAAGCAATCCTTCTGCCTCAGCCTCCCGAGTAGCTGGGACCACAGGCATGCGCCACCATGCCCGGCTAATTTTTTCCATATATCCTTAGTTGTCCAATTAGTTTCTTTCTAATTTTAGTAGAGACGGGGTCTCGCTCTTGCTCAGGCTGGTCTCGAACTCCTGAGCTCAAACAATCTGCCCGCCTAAGCCTCCCAGAGAGCTAGGATTACAGGCGTGAGCCACCGTACCCGCCTTCTCTTCCTCTTCTTACAAAAACTCCAGTCCTGTTGGATTAGGGCTGTACCCTTATGACCTCATTTAACCTTAGTTACCCCCTTAAAGGCTCTATCTCCAAATATAGCCACATTGGGGGTAAGGCTTCAACATAAGGATTTTGGGGAGACACAATTCCATCCACAACATCTCCAGCTATATGACCCTGCCTTCCTACCTGCATTGATTGGCTGAGGGACAAGCATCTGACCCAAGCTTGGCCAACCACAGCACCTCATTCTCCTCAACAACTATGACTGGTCCAACCAAGGTCACATGACTCAAAGTGGCTTTCCAAGCGATTTTATTTTTCGGTTTGAAGCAGGGATGTCACAATTTTTTTTTTTAGTAAAAGTCTAGATAGTAAATATTTTTGGGATTGGTGAGGGGAAGGGAGATATCGTCTCTGTCACAACTATCAATTCTACGTTAAACTCTGCCCTTGCGGGTAAAAGCTCTGTGAAGTCATTCATAGACTTCATAGACGCTCATTTCTATCATGTGTTCCCAGCATCTTTAACACGTGGCTCCAAAGCTGCCCTGTCCTCAGCAGCTGGCAGATTAAAGAAAGCGAGGGAGCGTGGAGAAGTAGTAGTCACTCTTAACTGCCTTGGGCCATCAGTCACTTCTACTCATATTTCATTGGCCAGAACTAGTCACGTGGCCCCACCAGCTACAGGGCGCCTGGGAAATGTTGACTTGTGGGCCCAAGAAGAGGAAATGGGCCCCCAGCCATCCTCTGCCGAGGACCCCACCATAGGTCACCATGAGGACTGAGTGGGAGAATGAATGCTACTGGAAAGACGTTGTCCGGCCCTCATAAGCAATCGACAGATGTCGGCCACGGTTGTTAGTGAGGCTGCGGGGGGAAGGAAAGCACCCTCTTCCTGTCTGGTGGTGGAGCCGTGTCCATGGCATCTCGGAGCAGCCGGCAGCTGTGGCTCCCACTGCACAGAGAAAGCCAGGGTGAGGAAGAGAAGCTGCCACACGGACGGGCAGCTGAGGTGAGAGACAGAGGCCGGACAGTCCTGTCTGTCCTGAAGTGCCTGCTGCCCTCAAGCCTGTCCTTCTGCGGTCCCGGCCAGCTTGCTCTTGATAACAACAACAATAATAATAGCAGCTAACAGTTACCACGCCTTATTATGTGCCAGATGCTTTATTAAGCTCTTAATTGACATGGATGATTTTCAAACTCAAACCACAACCCATGACAAGGGCAGGAATCATAAAATCATTTTAAGCAGTTGGTACTAGCATTTAACAATTTTTTTTAGATTTTATTTTTAATGGACAAATAATAATTATATATATTTATGAGGTTCAATGTGATGTCTTAATATATGTTTATATTGTAGAATGATTAAATCAACCTAATTAACCAATCCATCACCTCACCTACTTATCATATTTTTTTGGTGAAAAATATTGGGTATCAGCACTTTTTAAATAAACAAAATAGACTGGGCTAGACTAGACTAAAGTAGAACAGAAAATATCAGTGTATATCACACATCGTAAGGACAAATACTGTTTTATGGATTTCTGTTTTACATTTATGTGTGTGAGTGTACTGGGTCACGATATAAAATATCTTACCATGGGCTGCAGTCACTGGCCTAATTCACTGGCCCCTCCCAACAACCCAGTGAAGGAGGTATTATTATGGGCTCCATCCTGCAGATAGGGAAGTCGAGAGGTGACCTTACCTCCTGGAGGCTGCACAGTTAGGAAGTGGCACAGTCAGCATTTGCCCCCCACCCCAGTCTCATTCTAAGAGCTACTCTAATATTCTTCCAATGAATCAGTGACTTCTCCTTTGGCTTAAGCTTCTTCAAGTTGGGTTTCTGTGCTGTGCAAACCCAAGAGTCCTGACCAATAGAACGAAGGAAGGGGAACATCGACAGGGCTGATGAAGATTCTCTGCTTAACCAAACTCTAGTCAGGCTCCTGAACATTATCCTAGATCCACCGATGCATTTTCTTATAAAATCCAGCTTTTGCAAGAACTCTAATGATTCCATTTAGCAAGAACCCCCTCACCCTTGATATCTGATCAGGTCCTTCATCCTCCACCATCCCCCAGGTGATGTGCGGTCACCTTGGCCTGTCTTCAGCAAGAATCCTGTTAGGTTAGTTTAGCCAGAATTTCTCTTATCCGGGATGTTTCTTCTAGGTAATTTTCCATCCACTGACACGACCCCTCCCCCAACTCCAATTCTTTTGTTATAAATTCCCACTTGCCGGTGCTGTGTTCAGAGTTGAGCAAGTTGAGCCCAATCTCTCTCCCACACTGCAAAATCCCGCTGCAGTGGTCCCTATACCTGTCGCGATGGTCCTGTGTGAAGTCCACCTTACCATGCTTTAGCAAGTACTGTTGAGCATGTGATACCTTGCTGCAAGCACAGCCCTTATGCAGTTAATGTAGGGTGCTGTTTATTAATCTTCGTGTATTATTACGGCCCTTTTTCATTTATCTATAATTTACCTAAGATTACAAATCAGAAGTCATCTCGCTACCAGTATTTAGAAGCCAACCACCATTATTAATGATGTCCAACCTGTCTGGCCCACCAGGATCCTTCTGACACTGCTCTAACATCCCTTTTCTGCACCCCCACCTGACACACCAGGCACTGATTCAAGGAATTTCTTAATGACTTCTTCTTTCTAGAAAGAGAAACAGTTGATAACATTGTGAATTAGGCTGTAACTACTTTATAACTAACATGTCCTGCCCATCATCTGACAGCTGCAAGGTACACTGGTGAGTCACCACTTCAGAGCTTTACTCCTTCATAGATTTCCCCGGCATAGCTCTGGGGTGGGCATCCAATTTTTTCAAAATGTGCTCAGCCAGAAAAGGCTAAGTCCATGCAGCTGTGGTCAAGTTACAGTTCCGTGGTTTCATGTGAGATACCTTACAGTTACTGTGTAATTAGTGCCACTTAAAGTATGGTACCAAAAATAAATATATCTACTCCCAGAGGAAAAAAACAAGCATTGTTGAATAATTTTTTCTTTTACAGGGTGCTGGATGTGGAGAGAGGAGGCCAGGTCCTCTAGACGAGGCTTAGCCTGGGGCTTGCTGGAGACCTTTGAAAGGACACCTTCTCCTGGAAAATAAAGATGGCAATAATGTCCCCCTCAGAGGCTTCTGCAGGGATGAGCAATGACCTAGGAAAATACTAATCATGTGTTGGGTGTGAGTGCCTGGGGGAAGGGGGACGCGGGACAGGGACGGCACTTGCAGAGGCATAGAGGGAGCATTGAGCAGAGAAGGAGACGCCAACCAGCCCCGATCTGAGGATGGGGGGCCCGACAAAGCAGGTGTCACAGGTCAGAGGCCAGATGAGGAGGAGTGTGATTCATTACCATGCAGAGTCCTAGGAGGTTCCAGAAGGGTAAAGTGAGAAATTCCGCAAGTGTCCTAAGGTGCAGACAGGCATTTCCTATGACTTAAACTTGAAGAACACACGGCATGGCGCCTCCCTTGCAGGTGGCTAATAGAGGAAAATGGAGTCAAGCATCTGAAACTGATGGCCCGGGACTGCCAGCGGAAGTAAAGAAGCCCGACATCCGACCTCAGCTGAGGCCTCAGCCGTTCCCAGGGCTGCACAGCAGGCTCTGTGCAGAGCAGGAAGCCAGGAGCTGCTCAGAGCAGGCAGCTGTGGGGCCTTCTCTGGGAAACCACCCTTTGATCTCCTGGCAGCCAAGGGGTCCCACTTCCTGCATCCCAGAATGCCTGCTCCGGAAAGGACCTCAGAGGTCGTGGACCCAACCCCATTGGACATATGGGGCCAATGGAGCCGTGAGAGGCACAGGCCTTGGTCAAGGTTGCACAGGGAGCCAGTGGACAAGTCGGGACCAGTGTCTGGGCCACAGTGCTTGCCCAGGACCTCCGCATTCCTCCTGCTTCCTCTCGCTCAGCGGGAAGCCAGCAGGGAGGGCCTCCTCTTTCGGATCTCTCTGCTGTGGGGGGTCCATTTCCTGCCAAAGCTGAGCGAGTTCAAAGGCCCCTGGATGGTCAGGGAATCTGACAGCACAAGGTGGGAAGGGGGCTTTAAATCACAAAGACTACTTTATCCTTTGAGATTTTTTAAGTGGACAGAAGCCAATTTCCTAAAATTCTTTCCTCTGATGTGGCCCTTGGCAAAAACTGATGACACAGAGGGGACGTGGTGGAAGGAAACTTAAGGTATTTGAGCTCCTGCTGTAGCCAGGCTCTGCGCCAGGCGAATCTTTCATAGACACAACAATCTTTCCTGGGAGGTGTGGGTTTCAGTTCCCAGATGAGGAAATGCAGGTACGGGAGGTGGAGTAAGTTGCTCCAGGTCACACAGTTAGGATTTGAGCCCAGGTTTTGTCTGATTCAAGAGCCTTAACAGTGTTTCCCTTTGGGCCACATCAGTGCCCTGGGGGCTGTGTTCTGGGCAACCTGAGTTCCACTCCTCATTCATTCTTTCAACAAACACTTACTGAAGGTGTGGGAGGTGCCAAGGGCTGTGAGTACGGGAATAATGATAAAAATAGACAAGACTTATTGAGTACCTCCTACGTGCCAGGCACCGCCCTATGTATCTTACGTGCACGAACTCATTTAATCCCCACAGCAATTGTGCAAGGTGGAAACTATAAAATATCCTCATTGTATAGGGAGGGACAGTGAGGCACAGAGGGTGAGAGCATGCACCGTGGCGAGGCAGTGATGGAGGGGGACTCACACTCTGGCGGCACAGTCCATGCTCTGGACCACTGCACCACACTGCCCTCCAAAAGCTCCAAGTCTCATGGGAAGACAGACATGACTCCAGGTAACTGTAATAAAGTGAGACAAGCGATGGCGAAGGAGTACCAGGCACGGAGGGCATGCAGAGGAAGCGCAGGCCGAAGCTTGTGCTGTCAGGAAAGGCTTCCGAGAGGACGTGACAATGAGACCAGTGCCTGAAGGGTGAACCATACTGGGCCAGGCAGAAAGGAAATAGTCCACGTCAGGCAGAGAGCACAACGTATGCAAGGGCAGGTCAGGGGAAGTGAAGGTCTGGCTGGAGCTTGGAGTGAGGTGGGGCGTGCAGAATGGGATATTTGGTTTTGGGTTTTTTTTTAATTTCAGAATATTATGGGAGTACAAATGCTTTGGTTACATATATTGCCTTTGCACCACTGAGTCAGAATGGGGTTTTGAAGCTGAGAGGGCAGAAAGGACCAAGGAGCCTGAAGGCACTGAACGCCATGTTAAGAAGTTTGGGTTTTATCCTACGGGCAATGGAGAGCCTCCATGTGTGGCCCTGGACAAGTCACTTCACCTGACTGCATTTCAGTTTCCTTCTCAATAAATTAGGAGTCAAATAATCTATTTTGCACACTTGTAGTTATGGAGTGGAAGAAATGAGTCAATACATTTGTACTAGGACCCTTACAAATGTTAGTTTCCAGCCTCCACCCCGCCACCCCTGAAATAAAGAACCAAAACACAGAGACACAGCTGAACAAATAGACAAATGTCACAGCTGCAGGGGGCTCACTGTGTGCCAATCAGAAGGCTTCAAGCAGCAAGGAACAGAAACCCCCGTTAAATACGATTTAAGCCATAAGAAATTTACTTTCTCACACAATGACAAGGGAGAGAAGTTCTGGCATTTAGAAGTTCAGGGGCTCAATGGTGACTTCAAAGAGGTGTCAACCTCCTTCACATATTGGCAATGTCTTGCCTCATGGTCACAAGATGAATGCAGCAGTGCCTGCCATCACCCACAGACATGACGACATTCAGTGAAGAAGGCATTTCTTCCTGTACATCTTTAAGAAAAGAAAACCCTTACTAGAATCCTCCCCATCAGACTTCCTCTCGGTGCCATTGGCCATGTGACTGGATCACATCCCTTTCCCTAAACCAGTATCTGGCAAAGGGAATATCATCACCACGATTGCCTAGAACCATCATGATTCATGCCGCAGTACTGAGGAGGGGATGTCCTCTGAGTGCTTGGCCTCAAGGGAGCAGGATACAAAGAAAACAGGTCTTCCCGGCCAGGAACAAGAAGGGATGGATTGGGTAGGCCGTCAACATTATCTGGAACTCCAAGAACCTGAGTCCAGGCTCTGGGCATTAAAGGAAATTTCAGGCCCCACCTATTGGTGGGCTCAGGCGCTAACATCCTTCTATGGCCCCTGAGGTCCGGACAGGCTGAGTCCAACATCCTGAGCCTTAGAAACTGCCTAAGTGGGTAGAAGGAGCTGGGGTGTGTCCCCTATACCTGCTGGGTCCAGCGCAGTGCCTCTGGAGGAATCCATTATTTCCTCACGCAGTCCACAAATATTAATTGGGCACCTACTTTGTGGTGGGGACACAAATGGGCAGAACCCAACATGGACCCTGCTCTTACAGAGCTCTAGTTGGAGAGACAATCAAATAACCACACAGCCTGTGTAAAATGACAACTATGGCCTGGCAGGTGAGTGGGGCCATGAGAGGAAACATCAGAACTTGACGCCAGCAGGGAGGTCCACGACTTCGGGTTCGGCAGATGTCGTTTGGTGCCCAGGCTCAGCCACTCACTGGCTATGTGACTTTGCAAAGGCAATTGGTTTGCCGTCTCTGTGCCTTGGTCTTCACTGGGAAATAGCAAAAGTAGCAGTAACTGTCTCCTAGGGTTGTTAGGAAAACTAAATGAAATAATGTGGCCTATCCAACCGTGATGCACTGACTGCACTTAAGAAACCTCACACTGCCACAATCCAGCAGAACAGCACCGTGGCTGGTTGTGGCATCTGGCTCCAGCCAGACTGCCTGTGTTTGAGGCCCTGCCTTCCCCTAAGTGTCTGACATGGAGCAATTGTCTCGTCTCTCTGCCTTGATTTCTCCTTCTGTAAAATGGAGCAAATAGCAAAGAGCGTTGTCGTAAAGATTAAATGGATCATGTTCATAAAGCTCTTTGCACAGAGCCTAACACATGGTAAGTTCAATAAAAGTTAGTGAAGGTTATTATTAGTATTGTTGTTCTTTTGAAATTAATCATAACAAATTTGAAAACGTGGTTGGGTTAGAGATTTTCAGTCTAGCAATTGCAGTCATTTTTCTTGTGGATATCTTAACCGTAAAGTGTTTGTCATCGCAATATGTGCAGAGTTATGAAAGTTAAACATCTCTGAGCGTCCCTGGGCTTTGATTACATCTAGGTTTTCTTCTGGGGTGCTGTTTCTCTCACCACCATCGCTAACACACCTTGAGCAGCCATTGTTAGGATAAACAAAGCAAAACCCAGCCAGCAGCCCCGTGGCAGCTGCGGCGTCCAGGCTGCTTCCAGCTTGTGCTGGTGTCGAACCAATCGCAAGCCGTAGGATGCAAATTATGTTCCGTAACTGATCCATCAAGCTATGAACAGGTCAGTTATGAAAACCGGCACTGTGGCCCCAGCACAGGTTAAGTGTTTGGTGAATACCAGCTATTGTTATTAGTATTATGTATCCTACAGATCGTGGGAGCATTGGAGCTGGGGAGAGCCATGACCAGCTTTGCTTTCCTTTGTAAAACCTCTTTAGGTTGTTGTGTTATTACCGCACCTGCTTCATAGAGTGGGGGTGAGGCTTCCATGAGTCAGTGCATGGAACATATTTGGGATGGTGTCTGGCACAGTACGCGTGCTCAGTAACAACAACGAGAATGACAGCTAACGCTTATTGAGTGTTATTTACCAGGTTTACTGTCCAAATTTCATCCTGATCACCTACTAATGAGAGAGGTATTAACACCATTCCAAGTTTACAGGTGAGGAAACTGAGGCATTGAAAGGTTAAATAAATAACATGCTTAAAGTTACACAGGAAATGTAAACATCAGCTGCCATGATGATAGGTTTTTTCAAAGTAGGGCATTAATCTGAAGAGTCAGTGGAAGCGCAACTATATGTAAAAGAGCATCCTTGCTTGTGCACAGAAAAACACTTCAAAATGTGAGTGGTGGCCGGGCGCGGTGGCTCATGCCTGTAATCCTAGCACTCTGGGAGGCCGAGGTGGGCAGATCATTTGCGCTCAGGAGTTCGAGACCAGCCTGAGCAAGAGCGAGACTCCGTCTCTACCAAAAGTAGAAAGAAATTAATCGGACAGCTAAAAATATATAGAAAAAAAATTAGCCCGGCATGGTGGCACGTTGCCTGTAGTCCCAGCTACTCGGGAGGCTGAGGCAGGAGGATTGCATGAGCCCAGGAGTTTGAGGTGGTTGTGAGCTATGATGATGCCACGGCACTCTAGCCTGGGCAACACAGTGAGACTCTGTCTCAAAAAAAAAAAAAAAATGTGAGTGGTGCTTATCTCTAAATGGTAGGAATATGGGTGGGGTTTTTCTCTTCTTTTCTCTTTACCTGTGTCTTCTAGGTTTTCCATTAGCAACATGTATTACTTTTATATTGTGGAAAAATAATCAAAATTAATGTTTTAAATGGCCGTGACAAGAGTCGAGATGGACAGGGGACAGAGGGAGGGGTATGGTTCCTAGACAAGTGCGATAGTTGGGAGAGGAGAAGGTGAGTCTGGAACCAGGCTGTCAAATGGGGGTCTGGAGCGGTGGGAGGAGGAGGATGGATACAGGCAATTTTAAGAAGGCAGAATCGAAACGGCTTTGTGACTGATTGGAATGGGTGGGGGAGCTGTCTGGGATCCGTTCGTTCATTCCACAGATGACTATTAAGGTGCCTTCGAGCGTTCTAGGCGCTGTTCTAGGAACCAGGGTTGCACAAGACAGATAAACCCCTCAGCTCATGGAGCTCCCATTCAACTGGGAAAAGACAAGTCACTGCAGATGTGTGGGATATTAAGGGTTGCGGAGAAAAGGAAAGCTGGGTGAGGGGCTGGAGACTGCCAGGTGGGTGGAGGGCAGCCCGGGAAGGCCCCCCCTTTAGAAACATTGGAGCAGAGATGGAAGGAAATGAGAGAACGAGCCCTACGGATATCTTGCGGAAAACCATTCCTTGCAGAGGGAAGAGCAACGCGAAGGCTTTGCAGCAAGAGCATCTTCAGGGAAGAGCGAGGAGGGCAGGGCGGCTGGAGAGGGGGAGGGAGTCAGCAGCAGCAGATGGGGTTAGTCAGGCACTGTCAGGCTGTGGCTTTATTCCGAGGGAGGCGAGAAGCAGTGGAGGTTCCAGCAGAAGAATGACAGGCTCGACCTTCACTTTAAAAGATCACCGGGCTGCTGTGTGAAAAACAGACAAAGGTAAAGTTGAAAGCAGTGGCACCTGTCAGGAGGCCTTTGCAATACTCCTGGAGAGAGACGACAGCGGCTTCCAGAGCGGTAGAGTCACACCAAGCAGTGCTTGGATTCTGACTGTACTTTGAATAGAGTCGACAGTGTTTCCTGACTTACTGGATGTGTGGTGCAGAATAGGAGTCAAGGGTAAGTCCGAAATTCACGCCTGTGCAGCTGTGAGATTGGAGCTGACGTTTCCTGAGAGGAAAAAGACTACCTGAGACCCAGATTTGCGGAAGGCAGACCAGGAGGTGGTGTTGGAGGCGTTGAGTTTGCGATATCTTTTGGGTGTCCATGCGGACAGGTCACGTAGACAGATGGATGCACTGGAAAGAAGTTCAGAGGAAAGGTTAGGACCGGAGATGAAAATTTAGGAGTCATCAAAGCACACGTGATGTTTAAAGCCCAGGTGCTAGATAAGGAGGTCTAGGAGTGAATATAGAAAAGGAAGGATGATTCCTGGGTTTCAGGCTTGGGCTACAGGAAGGATGGTTTTCCTTCTTCAAAGATTGAGGACACAGGAGGAGGAGGGGGCGTTGAAGGGAGGATGATGTGCTCATTGTGGATGCGCTGAGCTGAAGCGCTGCAGGACATCACAGAGGGGCCAGGAGTGCCTGACATGCAGTTGGGTTTAGAGGTCATGAGCTCAGAAGAGAGGTCTGGGCAAGAGACAGAGCCAGGGGGTAACTGAGGCTCCAGCAAATTTATGTAAAAGAAATGCAAATCTATGCAAACCTGAGCTCTCTTCATAATTTCCAGGGCAAACAGATGTCAATGCAGATGTTCCAGGGATTAATGGGAATTTGAAACCACAGGGGAATTTCAACCACATATAATGCAAGAAAACACCCTAAGAAAAGAACTGACCCTTTCCTTCTCCAGGTCTGAGCACCACCTGCTTCTCCAGGGCACCTGAACGAGGGACTCTTGAGAGACCCGGGAATGGACAAGATGGGACAGAGGTGGGAGTCGAAGAGCCAGGGGTAGAACGGTGGTTCTCTATGGTCTATTGCTGCATAACAAACCACCCCAGCCTGGCAGTATAAAACAACTTTTTTTACAATATCATGCTCATGGATGCAGGGGTCAGAAATTTGGACAGAGCACAGCAGGAATCATTTGTCTCTGCCTCTTGGTATCTGTGGCTTTAATTGGGAAGACTCCGGTGCCTGGGGGCTCCTTCACTCACGTGTCTGGGTCCTGGCCTTGGATGGCTGAAGATTTGCCTTTGATGGGAATGCCTCCTGTATGGCCTACATGTGGCTTTTCAGTGTGGCCTGAGCTTATCACATCATGGCAGTTGGGGTCTGCGGGGGAATGTCTCAAGGGTCAGTGTCTGGAGAGAGCCGGGCCGAAGGTGCTGAAAGGGTACATAGAAGTCACATAGTGTCACTTCCGCCGTGCTCTGTTGGTCAAAGTAGACACAAGCCCACTCAGATTCAAAGGGAGGGGACATAGACACCAATGTTCATAGGAGGAGTTTCAAACAATTTGCAGCCAATTTTTTTAGTAGCAGTTTTATTGAGATATAATTCACGTACCATACAATTCACTCATTTAAAATGCATAATTCAATGGTTTTTGGTATATCCACAGAGTTGTGCAAACCATCAACATAATCAATTTTAGAACATTTCATTGTCTCCAAAAATAAATCTTGCACACTTTAGTTATCACTGTCCTCAATATTTTCACCCCTTCTCCCAGCCCCTGGCAACCAGTAATCCATGGATTTGCCTTTTCGGAACAGTTCATATAAATGAAACCATTCACTATGTGGTCTTTTGTGACTGACTTCCTTCACTTAGCCTAATGTTTTCAAGGTTCATCCATGTGATAGGATGTACCAGTACTTTATACCTTTTTATGGCCAAATAATATTTCATTGTATGAATACACCACATTTTGTTTATCCATTCATTGGTTGATAGACATTTAGGTTGTTTCTACCTTTTAACTCATGCATAGTGCTGCCATAAATACTCATGTACGTTTTGTGGGCCCATTTTTTAAATTACTGCTGACCCACAGGCAGGATATCCAAGGCTGATGGACCCCAAACAGGATTTTTGACATGTCTCAGCCTTGGGACTTTCAGAAAGTCACCCAGTATCTCTTACGTTCGTCTGCCAAATAGGATTACAAAATATGCCCAGGCAGGTGAGGATTAATGAATTCAAGGATGTGAAGTGATTTTTGCAATGATAAACTGAGAGATAATTTGTAAGAGATTTATGGGTTACTCACCCAACAGCACACCCTTTCTTGATAACAGAACCCTGGCTTTGGTCAGGTATCCAGCAGCCATCTGCCTCGTGGAGGCTGGACCCCTCCCACCACAGCAGCCAAATAAGTCTAAGCCAATCACAGTAATCCATTGTCTTTGCCTATGAATGGTTTTGGAACGGCCTAGCAACGCATTACTGGTGTGTGAGACAGGGAGGTCTGCAGGGCGGCACCATGGTAAATAAGTATCTTAGATCTAAAAAAAAAGTTCAGAAAAAGAAACCATCCTCTTTTCTTTTTAATCCATAAACAACATTTATTTAAGTCTTCATCCCTCAATCCCCTTGATATTAACAAGGAAGCACAGGCAGAAGACATAGGCCTAAATGTTTTTCCTTTAAGTCTTGCTTTCAAGCGACTCGTTGCCCAACTTCTGGTGACTCAAAGTCCAACCCTAGCCTCACATGTGATAGTGCACTCTCCCAGGGCCCTTGCAGGGATAGGGCCTTCCTTTTGCGTGGGAAGTACTTAGTAGTTTGCTTGTGCTAGTGAGGGTGTAGTCAGAAGACCTGGGCTTCTCCCCTACCTGCCACTTGCTCTGTGTCACTGCTGTGGACACCTACCGTCTGGTCTACTCAGCACCAACCCCATCATCTTTCTGAAAACTCTTTTTTCCCTAGTCCCACTCTAGTCATACAGGCTTTTTTTTTTTTTTCTTCTTTTCCAGTTGTACCTTTGAGTTATAATTCAGAGCATATCTTTACACACTGGGCTTAAAAGACTCATGCTTTTGTTTTAATATTGCACTTCTTAAAGGCAGCTATCACAACACATCATAAGCCAACCAGCCTCTTTGATGAGATATTTTCATGTCTGTCTATGAAACTGCACAGCAATCAGCTTTCTGACTGTAATAAAAATTTGAAAATGGACAGAAAATTGATGTTAGCATTGAGCTGACACTGGAGCATTCTTGCCTCTGGATGACTTCTTATGTGAGATAATTAGTGTCTTTATTCTGTAAATCACTTGTAGTTAGGTTTTCTATCATTTGCAACTGAAAACATTCATATTTAAACACATATCAGTATCTATCTGTCCCACCTATTTCCAGAGAAAATTAGTCTTACTTTATAATAAAAGGCAAGGGAAAAACCAATACAAGGGTAAACAAGTAATGAAGGAACACTTATGTTTCTGGCATCATGGCATACTAAATATCCTGAATAGGCCGGGTGTGATGGCTCACACCTGTAATCCTAGCACTCCGGGAGGCTGAGGCAGGCAGATGGTTTGAGCTCAGGAGTTCGAGACCAGTCTGAGCAAGAGCAAGACCCCGTCTCTACCAAAAATAGAAAGAAATTAATTGGACAACTAAAAATATATAGAAAAAATTAGCCGGGCATGGTGGCGCATGTCTGTAGTCCCAGCTACTCCGGAGGCTGAGGCAGGAGGATTGCTTGAGCCCAGGGGTCTGAGGTTGCTGTGAGCTAGGCTGACGCCATGGCACTCTAGCCCAGGCAACAGAGCGAGACTCTGTTTCAAAAAAAAAAAAAATATCCTGAATGAACCTCCTGATAAAAAGAGCTGGAATTATTTTAAATACATATTTTTAAATGAATCAATTGCATGTATCAGCTTACATTTAAGTCAAAGGAGACCAACAAAAAAAAAAATAAATGAGCAAAATATATAATATCCCAGAAGGTAATACGTATAGAGAAAAATAATTAAGGGAAGAGAGAGGGAGGAGGAGTGCCAGATGGAATAAATGGAGTGGTCAAGGGGGACCTCATTGAAAAGGTGACATTTGAGAAAAGACCTGAACGTGATGAGAGCGATAGCCGTAAGAACATCTGAGGGAGGAATGAATCAGGTAGAGGAAACAGCCAGTGCAAAAGCCTATAGTGTGAACACGTTAAGACTGCGCAAGGATTAACAAAGACAGTATGACTGGAACTGAATGAGCGAAGGGCAGGAGAGAAGATGAGGTCATAGTAGTAATGGATACAGAATTCAAGTATTTTCTTTCCGCAATTTGAGGGTATCATTCATTCCATTGTCTTCTGGCTTCCATGGTTTCTGTGGAGAAGTCTGTTGCCAGTCTTATTGTAGATTATTTGAAGATAATATATTAATGTCTTTTTTCCTCTGGCTACTTTTAAGATTTTCTCTTTGGCTTTGGTTTTCAAAGTTTTACTATTATGTCCCTGAATATGGTTTTCTTTGCATTCATTCTGTCTAGAGTTCATACATACATCTCATGACTTTATGTCTTTATTCAGTTTTGGAAATTCCCAACCATCATCTCTTCGAATATTGCATGTGCCCTATTTTCTCTTTCCTTTCACTCTGCGATTCTAATTACACATAATTTAGACATTTCCACTGTGTTTCATATGTGTCTTACATTGTTTTTGTGTTTTTGCACCCTTTAGGCTCTCCCTACTTAGGTCTAGACATTTTCTTTTGACCTATTTCCAACCAACTCATTTTCTCTCCAGTAGTGTTCAATCTGCTGTCAAACCATTTATTGAGTTCTTAATTTCAATTACTATATTTTTTACTTCTAGGATTTATTTTTGGTAATTTTCATAGTTTCCAGTTCTCTGCTGAAATTTCTTTCTTTTCATTCAATTTTATCCTATTAATCATTGCTATTTAAAAGTATGATAATGCCAATATCTGGATCTCCTGTGGCTCTGTTTCTGTTATATATTTTTTTCTGTTTATATTTTGGTCAATTGATATCTCTTTGCATATTTGGTAACTTTTGATTAAATTTTGACATTGTGTATGAAAAATGTGGAGATAGTTTGAAACTCTGGGTGATGTTTCCTTCCTCAAGAGAGGATATACTTTTACTTTTGACAGGTAGTAGAGGCAGATCATCTTAATGCAATCAGAGACTGAGCTAATCCAAAGCTGATTTTTAGCTTTCGCGATGGTTAGTCTATTTCTGATTCACCCAAAATTACAAACTGAAAAGTGCTATGAAGGAGGCAAACAGTGAGATAGAACAGAGGGTAATTTGCAGTGGGAGTGAGAAGTGGGTGCTGCATCAGCTAGGGTACTCGAGGAAGCTCTATAAGAGGTGACCCTTGAGACCCAACCTGGATGATGAGAAGAAAACAGCCATGTGAAGATGTAGATTCTTCTAAACAGGATAAGCAGAAAATACAAGTGCCCTGAAGCAGAAATGAGCTCGGCAGCTTTATGGAATGGAAAGAAGGCGGGATTATATTACACGGTAGACAAGAGCTACCTATTAGAAGCCTTAACAAAGAGTGTGGATTTCATTTCAAGTGTGGTAGGAAACTATTGAAGAATTTTACACAAGAGAGTGACATAATCTGGTTAATGTTTCTGGAAGGCCTGGACTAGGGTACAGTGCAAATGAAGAGAGATAGATGGAGTTGAGATATATTTTGGATCCTCTGTAGGATTTACAGAGCTTGTTGCTAGCTTAGATATGGGGTTGGTGTAGAGACAAAAGGGCTTGAAAAATTGGGTGGATGGTGGAGCCATATACGAAGATGAAGAAGTATGGGGAAAGCATAAGTTTTGGAGATAAAAGTCAAGAGTTCCATTTTGAAGCCATTTAAATGCTATACAAGTGGCATTAATTTAGTGTCTTTGGTTGCAAGTGTGAAACTGGCTTAAGCAAAAATGGGAAATTGTTGGCTAACACTCTTGGGAAATGCAGGCTCATGGAAAGCTGGATCCAGGCACTGTAACTGTCATCAGAACACATACACTATCTTGCTCTTTTTTCTGTCTCCTTCTCCCCCTCCTCCTCCTCCTTCTTTCTTCCTCTTCCTTCTTCGCTGGGATGATTCAATGCTGAAGTGACTATAGCCATACACCACACACGGAGAAAACTGTGTACAGTAGGAGAAAAGGCGGCCTTCCAACAGCCTATCCACTGAATCCATTGTCTCACCATTCATGCTGTGTGAGATTGTCTATCTGTCTATCCCTCCAGAAACAGACCGGATACCTTAAAGTTAACACCCAGGTCTTAGTCCCTCTGAACTCCCAGCTCAGTGAAATGAAAAGCGAATTGGCTTTGGAGTCAGCCAGTACCTGGCTCTGACATTTAGTGGCTGCCTGGGCTTGGATAAGTTATTTAACCTCTCTGAGACTTATATTCCTCATCTATAAACTAGTGATTAAAAATATATAATTGGATGGGTTATGAGAATTTAATTATAAGATCTTGATGAGAACAGCCTGGTACAGTTTAGGCGCTCTACACTTCGGTAAGTGAAGACGTAACAGAGGCTGGAGCAGCCTGGAGGGTATGATCCTGGAGAAACAGGCAGGGAGGTGAGAAGCTGGGGGCAGCCTGGTGCTGGGAGGAAAAACCAGTTTGGGGCGGTGGCAGGGATGCCTGATGGTCTCTGTGCAGTTCCTTGGCCTCAGCCCAGCCTGCCTGGTGGAGGCTCTCCCCAGAACCCCACCCACAGCCAGGACAGGTCCTGGCCCGAACCTCCCTCCTCTGCCAAGCCTCACACATTCCAGCGGGGTTGATAAGATTCCGGATGCCACACCCGCCCTACCACCCACTGCCTACCTCAGGCTGGGTAGGAGGGGTGGCTTCCCCCTCCACGCAGCGTCCCCCAGCTCCACTCCTCTGTCCTGTCTTCACAGAAGAGCGCAGCTCTCAGGAACCCCAAAGAGCCTTGCCACCCTCCTGCCGACTCTCGCCTTGTCAGCCCCCCACCATGTTCCCCACCGAGCACCGACCAGTTTCACTCCTTTCCTCCCCGTGGAACTCACAAACTAAAAAGAACTTGCTGAGAATTCACGGCAATTGGAAAACCGTGGCTAGGGTGACCTACTGGTGGGTGAATGTACCCATCCTCCTCTGGGCTCCTTCACCTTGCTTACAACTCCAGGGACACTGGGTGCCTGGGACCCCACATCGGAAACTGCTGATCCTGTCGGACAGAGGAGGAAATCCAGGACCAGAGAGCAAAAGGGACTTGCCCGAGCCATAGTCAGGCCTGGCTGAGCAGTGGAAGGTGCTGCAGGCCAGACTGCTTAGGCCTGGCCTCTCACCCGTCTGAACCTGCCCTGAGGACAAGTCTGCCCCAGGTGGCACGTCCACACCCACAGAGGCACCTTCTGGTCAGTGCAGGACACAGCCCACCATGACAACGGGGGTGAAAGGACAAGGAGGGGTGTCCTCAGCCTCTGCGGGCAGCAGGCTCCACCCTGACTCCCTGACTCCTCTGTGTGACCTGGGGCAAGTGGCTTAACCTCTCTGAGCTTCTGTGTCCTCATCTTAAAATGGAGATCAATCATAAGGTAAGTGAGGGGCAGATGAAATAATGCTTTACAGACCTTAGCAGAAGGCAGCACATGGTAAGCAATCTACAAACAGAGCTGTTATCGTCGTCATTATTAATATAAACAAAGGAATAAAAGTCTATAACCCTGCCCTAGCCCTGGGACTAGGTGGAGATTGAGGGAAACTCAGGGACAGTCCCCCCACTGTGGAGTCCGCAGGCCTCACCACCTCTTCCCTGCCCGCCTCTCCTCCCCGCAAAGACCCAGCTCCCCTTCCCCTGCTCCCCTGCCCTCTCCCTCTGCTGACTCTGATGAGTCACCCACCCCCAGGCCATAGTTGTGCCCATCAGAAACCCATTTTTCCAGTTTCCCCTCCTGAGCCAGGGGCCCCCTGGGCCATGCCTGGCTCCCAGAATGAGGGAGAGGTAGGGGACCGTGAGCTGGAAAAGGGGACCTAGCGGGAGTCGGAGGAGCAAGGAAGAAGATGGGAGAGGAAATAGGGAAGAGGCCACCCCCTCCCTTGGCCTGAATTAGTCCAGAGCAGCTCTGATCCCTGGACTGGGATGGGCCCAGGTTTTGCGGGGGTGAGAGGTGGGGAAGAGGAGAGAGATCACTCTAGAGCCACGATTTCCCGATTTCCCGTTGCTGGGAAGTCCCTCCAGCCCCTAAGACTCAGCACAATGCAAGCAGAACTCATCTCTGCAGCTCCCCGGCCGTCCCCCTGTCCTTCAGGTAGAAAACCTGGGAGTGCCCGCTCCCTCCCCCCACTTCTGGCCAGCACATCTCCTCCATGGCCAGGTCTGCCCTTTTCTGCCTGGGAATAGCAACTTTCCCACTGGCCCCTGTTGTCCTCGCTGTCTTGGTTTAGGTCCTCATCAGCCCTCCCCCTCCTGCTGGTCTCTTTCCCGGCAGGCTCCTTCCCTACTAACCCAAAGGGAATCTTCCTTACGAAAGGAACTAATCAAACAGGGGGTGGGCTTGGGAAGGGGCAACCCCAGCTGTGACAGCAGTAACCGTCTTCTCTCTGCTCAGCCAATGAGTGAATGGGAAGCAGAGGTTGGGGAGTGGGCTGGGGGTCCCTGCGCAGGGCTAACACGCTCTGAACAACTACCACATTCCTCAGTGCACTTTACCTTTACCACCTGGTGAAAGTGGCTACCCCTGGACCCATTTTACAGATGGACAAAGCAAGGGGTAGGGAGGTCATGAAGGCCACACCCAACCTACAGCCAGGAGGTGGCAGAGTTGGATTCTGAACTCCAGTCTGGCTTTAGGGCCTGATTGTCCTCACTTCCAGAGCTATCTCTAGAGACTAAGGGGAACTAATCTGCATGGTGGGCCCTTAAGAGTCAGGGGACTAAATGGTTTCCTGAGAACCTCTCTGGAAGGAAGGTGTGTGCCTGTGTGTGTGTGTGTGTGTGTGTGTGTCCATCTCCCGGACAGTCCTGAGCATCCGGCCTGAAAATGAATCTTGCCCACTGCTGCCCTCCGCTGACCAGAGGCAGAACTGCTCCAGTCTCTTGGGACTCTGACCTCACAGGGAACCACACGGCCCAACTCCACGGACCCTGAGAATCCAGATGGTCTGAGGTCAGATCCCTAATATACAAAGAGCTCTTAAAAAACAATAAGAAACAAACAAAGGTACCCAATAGAAAAATAGGCAAAGGACACAAATAGGCCATTTTACAAAGAAAGCATCCAACAGCCAATAAGCAGATGATCAATTGAAAAAAAAGGATCATAAAAACAATGAGAGGGGCTGGGCGCGGTGGCTCACGCCTGTAATCCTAGCACTCTGGGAGGCCGAGGCGGGCGGATCGTTCTGAGCTCAGGAGTTTGAGACCAGCCTGAGCAAGAGCGAGACCC
>CAUYSK010077889.1:0-12050 GCA_963575035.1 Avahi laniger | reverse complement strand
AAACTCAGTTCTTCAGTCACACTAGTCCCATTTCAAGTGTTCAGCAGCCACACGTGGGGCGTTGGCCGCATGGACGGACACAGAACATGTGTATTGTGACAGAAGTTCCTTTCGGACAGGGCTGCTTTAGAATGACCACTGAGGATGGGTGAATGGACGAATGGACAAAAGAAATGGCAGTGACCGTGGTGCTTCCTGTGGACCAGGCACCAGTGCAAGGGCCCTGCATTGCTGCTCCTTGAGCTCTCACGACGCCCCATGGATGCGTGCACAGGTCCACCAGGTATCAGGAGCCTTGGGAACAGAGACAAGGCTGTGGGTCACTTTTCAGCATTTTCTAATCCTTTACATAGCTCAACTCTGGCTTCTCCAGGACCCAGGGTAGAGACGGAATTTTGGCGGGAATGCTGAGGAGCGTTGGAGCTTCAGCCTTGCCGAAAACGTTGCCATCACTCCAGCCAGGGTTGGCCAAGGAGGAGCTCCCTGGGGATCCCCAAATGCCGTGGTGTGCACTATGAAACCTTGCCAGGAAGCCCCGCCAGGTGTCTAGCCCAGCTTTCCGATGGGCGACTGCAGCTGACACCTATTTCTTCTGTTTATTTTTCCCCTCAGAAAATGGAAACTATATTGTTCTAATGCTAATATCTGCTGCACTTATATGAGGCTCACTCTGTACCAGGCACTATTCCAAGCACTTTGCATTCTAACTCATTTAATCCTCGTGAGAATTCCACCATGCAGTGACTATTATTTTGCCCATTTTACACGTAAGGGAATTGAGACGTGGAGAGGTTAAGAAACTTCCCAAGGTCACACTGCACTCAAGCCAGTAGGTGGTGTTAAGGATTCGAACTCACACGATCTGGCCCTGAAGTCTGGTTCCTAGCCACAGCGCTATGCAGCCTCTCATCATAAATCTTCTGGAAGTAGAAGACAGCTGCTAAGTGCACTTTCCACCTGTTTTGGCTGGAGTGGTATGAGAACTTGATTCTGTTCCAGAAAACCTTGGCTGAAAGTTGTGCCCAGTCATAACATAAATGCCTCACATTTTGGGGGCACTTTATGTCATTTTGAGAGTATTTTCCTGCCAGGAGTACTTATGGTGATCGTCATCCTACAGTCACACCATGTTTTCTGGTATACAAAGCACCTTCATTTGCATGTCCTCATTAAATCCTCACGCCAGCCCTGAGAGCAAAGTGCGAAGAGCACAGGCTTATCTGCAGCACGCCAGGAGCCCAGAGAAGTGACGAAACCTGTCCAGGATGGCTCAGCCTCCAGGGTGTGACTGTTCTTTGACTTCTGCTTCCATTGATCAAGAGCCCCTCTGCCTTGACCGTGGGTTCCAGTAACGTAGGGATCGTAAAGCCGTGACCCTGTGTGGCAGCCCTGGAGCATGCCAAGGTCAAGGCACAGTTTGATCATCAAAAATAACCTCAGAATAACTCGAAACTTCCACTCAACATTTCTCAGTCGTTATCAAGAGACACCGAATCCACAGCAAAACTTCTTAGAATCTGCCTTATCTCTGTCCCGTCTACTTCATTTACAGACGTCAGCTTCCCCGAGTATCTCTTTTAAAATAGTTATAAATTTTTTTCATATGTTGTGAAGATATTTATAATGAATGTGTGCAGTTTGAAAAATAATGATAAACTCCCATGGCCCTACCAGCCAGCTTAAGAAACAGAACATGATTCCACCCTCGAAGCCCTGTGGATGCTGCTTGATCCCAGCCCCTCATCCCAGGTAGCTGCTCCCCTGCCGTTACAGTCGTGGACGGCTCTGCGACTCGCCCCAGCCCACACACCTCTGGGGATTTGGATCTTGCCCTTGCCCTATACCAGTCTGGTGTGACCTTTTCTAGAGGGCGGGAAACGGGCTGGAGAAAAGGGACAGAGGACCCAGGCAGACTCCTTTTCCAGGTGAGGGGGTGGAAGTTAGGGGCACTTGTACGATACTTCTTGTCCAGTCACACGCACACTGGAAGGAAAGGGGGAGGGGCTTCCTTTTAAACTCATTCCTGGAGCAGCACTGCCACTTGTCACCTGGAGCAAGTCCTTTCGCCATGTGGACGTCTGAAGAGGACTTGCACAGACTGGGGTTTCCTAAAATTGTCAGCTCTTCTCCAGATATTTCCTGAGCACTGACAGTGTGCCGAGCAGTGTCACAGGAACAGGGGATGATGTGGCGAGAAGTGAGACCAACAGATTCCCTGACCTCAAGGAATTTACTGTCTGGGGCAGGTTTTCCCTGCCCCACAACTGGCTGCGATCCTCCCTTCCTTGTTGCAACCTACTCACCACTAAAGGTTGGGGTGGGGATAAAATTATATAATAAAAATGGAAGTGCTTGGAAAAGCTGAGCAGATTCTGGCTGACATGGTTTGTAAGACACACCGCGGTTCCTGAAGTGGGGTCCTGGAGCTTTGGGTACTCACACCTGTAGTTACCCTTGTCTGCCACTAGATGTCAGCAATGTGTAGAAGGGGGTGGGGAGCTAAGGGTGATGAGCTTTTTACCAAGTTGCAAAAGTGCGAAATAACTGCTTACTGTGTGCTGAATGTTGTTTGTTCTGAGTATGGTATATTTATTATGGCATTTGATGCTCACAGAAACCCTATGATTTGCATATCGTTATCTCCGTTTTACAGTCGAGGAAACCGGTGCTCTGAGAGGGAAGGGATTTAAATGGTGATCTCCCCTCCTCCATCTGAGAGCCCCAGACAAAGATTGCTAAAGAGGCTGCAAACAGCCGCTGTATGAAAGTGGTCAACCCCGCAGCCCTTTGCTGCTACTGAACTGCTATGAACAGCATCTGCCCTATTTGGTGCAGCAAATGGCTGCACAAATGCATGAGAACCAACGAGTTCCGCAATCATCAACACCCTCATGCGCATGCCAGCGAGTTGCAGTACAAGTGTTCACTAGGCAGACAGAGGGTGCAGGTGGACAAGAGCCAAGTGGTGGCAGCAGGGCCGTCTGTGTTCTCTGTCGGGTATGTTGGAAGCAGTCATGGCAATTGCCAGCTTGGGCTTGACATGAAGATTACAGAAAGGTCTCTGGGGACCTGCCGTAAAGATCATACAGATGTGCGGGGTGTTAGCACTAAAGAGCTCTAGTCCAGGTTCTTCCTAAACAGTGCCTGAGAAGCTCTGCTAAAAAATTAAAGGGGAAAGTGGGGGAGAGTTCAAGGTCAATTCACAGCATGAGGCATGACAAGGCAAAAGACATGATCTATGATATGGGATGCTCCACAAAAGACTGCAGGGAGGCCCTGCAAAGGAGAGAGGGGCTGGTGCAAAGGCACTGAGGCCAGATCCCCACTGAAGAAAACTCCAGCAGCATCCCTCAGTTGCAGCCCCTCCCAGGAGGGGAACCCAAGTGGGACCCAAAGCAAACCAGAGACCCCTAGGAATGGCTGAGGGACAGGGCAGCTCAGACAGGAGGAGGGAAAGCTCAGAGGTCCTGATGGCAAGATTGGAATGCCTGTGTGATGTCCTAGGCACTCGCAGCACAGGGTGTTACCAGGAGGCAGGCTCAGTGGGATAAATGCTTACATTTATACCCATTAAACAGTTTGCGAAGCCATTTTTATACGTCAAATATATTCAATCTAGACTGTCACCCTTTGAGGGAGCTTTTATCATCCCCACTTTACAGATGGGGGAAAATGAAGGTCAGAGAAGCTCACTCATATCCCCAAGTTCTGGAGTTGGGATTAGAATTCGGTCTTTCTACCTGCAATATCACCTTCTTTTCACACTGAAATTGTCCAGAGTGGATACTGATAATGTTCATGCTGTTGTGAGTGGCTGTGAGGTAGGACTTATCAGTCCTGTTTCACAGATGGAAGGTCTGAGCCCCAGAGGGGGCCCGTTCCTTGCCCAGCACGGCACAGCTGGTAGCTGGGAGAGATGGATTTGAATGCAGACTTCTGTCTGCAAGCCTGGTCCTCTTTCTGCTCCTCTTCCTTGTGGGAGTGAGTGAGCTCCTGGCTACTGGAGGGCTGGGAGCAAGTTCTTACAGCCTCTCAGCCCGCTGCTTTAGGGAGAGTGCTCCCTAGGTGAATGGTTGGGAGTCGATGGCAGCCAAGGCCCCTGCTTCCTACCTGGAGTTTCTCTGACTCAGGCCCAGGGAAGCCAGCGCACAGGCAGCCGCCTTGCTTGAAGCGCATTCCTGGGAAGCGATGGGCAGGGGTTGGGGAGGAGGGTCCTGGGGGCAGAGCTAGGTGCTGGCTTTGAGGAGAAGGGAAGCTGGAGAGATAAGCAGAGCTGGGAGTGATGTGATCAAGCTGTTTGTGAAAGATGATTCTCACTGAGCCGGGAGATGGGGCGAGGGAGACACAGGAGACCCACGTGAAGGCTTTTGAAAGCAGCAGACACCGGGGCCTGGGCAGCCCAGACCAGGAGGGCGGACAGTCCCAGGGACAGACGGTTCGGTGAGTTGAGAATAATCCGCACACCTTTACAATTATGCTGAGTTCTTTGCAGCCTTCACCAGTTACGGGATTAAACGCTTCCCTTCCTCTCCGTGGGTTCAGCCTTTAAGCTGCCAGTTAGTGTATATTGGGCCACTGTTTTCTTTGTTTTACTAAATTATCTGTATATTTGTGTATTTGCTTGTGGTTGGTCTGTTGACTCCAAATTCCAATCCAGGTGGTGTGAATTTATCAAAGCTTCTTACCTGTTTCAGATTCTGGTTTTAAGAAAAAAACCTGAATGTTAACATAAGCGCAGTGGGGAGCCCGTGGGTGGGAAATAGCATCCACTGTATCCCCAAGGTTGCCAAATGCTGTTGAGACAGATTCGCATGTTGCTGTTTTTTACCATCCTGGAAATGCCACCCCACGTGTGGATTTTTCTATTCTCAGCTTGTTGGGCAAAATGGTGTTCACTTTTTCTATTTATTTTCTGGAGAAAGTTCAAGGGGGAGAAAAAAATTCCTTTGGCATATTTTGAAGAGGACAAAAATACAACCTGGCTTTTGTGTGGTGAAAATGTGGGAGATTTCAGTTTCCCAGTGTGCGTGCTGGAGGAAGCAAGCTGAACGTTGGAGGCTGGGTTCCCGGGCTGGCCCAGAGGAGGGAGGGGACCCTGGCAGGGGCTGAGCTGCCTTGAAAGTCAGTAGGCGATTGCGTTGGAAAGTGCAGGGGCAGCTTCCAGTTCCTTCCTGAGCCTCCAGAGTCATCGACTCCAGTGGAGAAAAAGAACCCCTCTTTGTCAACCTTACTTACCCAGAGAAAAGAAAATATACCCAAGGAAAGAAAAGCTCTCCAACGGACTGACTCCTCAAGCACAGTTGGAGGAGGCAGCACAGGGAAGGGAGTGGACTCCCAGGCACCAGGGTGGCAGCCCCCCCAACACCAGCAGCCTGCCCTCTGCAAGGCAGCCCACCTCTGAGTCCGCATCTGTGAAATGGGGATAACAGAGTTTCTCTCTCAAGAGCTGTTCGGACTACATGACATGATGAATATAATAGCTACTTTTTACTTCGCATGTACTGCATATTAATATTAGTGATTGCTATTATTATATTTGTCACTGAAATCTTATTTAATTATAAACAGGACCATACTGTGTGCGTGTGCACATGTGTGCATATGTACATGCACACCCACACAAAAATCGGTCTTCCAAGAAAAGGGATTTAAATGTGTGAGAAAGGAACAAATTATTCCCTTAGAGGATGAGATATCCTGGGAAATTTTCTATAAGTCTCTGAGACTATGTCTTCTCATTGCCAGAATATTCCAAGGAACAGAGGAAAAGTCAGTCAGTGGCCCAGCTGTTGACCCCCCGGGCTGCGGGTCCATATGTTGGGCTACATTTGTTCTTCTGGCACCCAGCCTTGCTGGGCTGGGGTTGGGGAGGACATGTCCCAAGGAATGGCTTTCCTGGGTACCTTCCAAACAGCTGCTTTCCTGCCCCAACGGAACAGACTGTGGGGAGGTCTGAGGCGTGCCAGGGGAAGGCGAGAACTGGCGCTTTCCTGGTTCGGGTGGGCTTTATAGGGTGGGGGTTGGGGTGAGGGGGAGGTGATCTGGAGACCTGAGTTGACGGGATTGACGGTCCATACTGAAGAGCTCCATCTGGAAATCATCCCCCCGCAATGGCACCAGCAGTTTTACCCAGCACTTTGTCAGTGCATCATCCTAATTCATCTCCTTGTTTCTTTGCCTGTGGACTCAGTGTCAGCGCCACACTGGGCACCAGGGAAGCACTGGGGCCATCATGACAGTGAACGTTTATTGATTGCATACCAGGAACGAGAGTGGTACTTGGTGCTTGGTGCTTCCTGGAATGATCCTTGTCCCAGGGTAGGGAGGCAGTATCCCCATTTTGCAGAATAAGAAACAGAGATCCAGAGAGGTTAAGTTGCTTGTGGAAAGTCACACAGCTGGTAAGAAGCAGTGTCAGGATCCAGACCCAGGCTCCGACTATGGCATCCACACTTGTAACCTCTACTGTGTGAATTATTGCCTGGAACTGAGCCACCATCTGGGCAGAGAAACAGAGGACAATCGAGGGGCACATCGTAGACCTTTGCTGGGTTCATCCCGGCTGGCCTGTCATGAGAGGCTCGGGGCTGCAACGGGAGAGGAGCGGGGTTGGAGGCAAATGCAGCCAGGCTGAGCCTTGGCTCTGCTGCTTATCAACCCCTATGTGCTTCTGCAAATCAGATAAAAATATTTACTTTGCCAGATTAGTGAAAGAAAGAGTGATAACATAGTGACCTGGCACCTCCTGGGCAAGTGCCTTCAAGTGGCAATTAGTACTACAGTTGCTGAAAACTGAGAGTTATGGCTTCAGTGAGCGCTGGGCACTTCGCTTCCCTCCCAGAAGGACCAGGTTAGTCACCAGAGGGCCTCAAGCTGAAAGGGGCCTTAAGAAGTCACCGGGTCCCTGGCTGTCCTGGGAGGCTGTAGGCCCAGATGTCGGCCCTGGCAAGGGAGCCAGTCTCATTTTATAAACTTCTCAGGGCTGGATACTGCAGCCTCTCCTCACCACTCATTCGAGTTTATGGAAGAGCTTGGAAGAGCGTAAAGGGATGTGTACTTGCTATTAATGGCACGGGTTGAAAGTTTTGTCTTTGTTGGTCAAGAAAGACTTGCTGAGTGTGGGGTACTGCATGAGTAGGCAGAATGCAAAAAGCAGGAGTTTAGGTGTCAGACCTGGGTTCGAATCTTGCCATGCTCCTTCCCACCTGGGCATGTCACTTGCCCTCTCTGGGCTTCCATTTACTCATATGAAGAAAGGAGAGTCCTCTTGAGGGGCTGCTATGAGGATTGAAGGCTGGCTCTAGGGCTGCTTCTGTGGGCACAGCTTCCTGACTGCAGCCTGAACCCCAGTTCCAAGAGTGGCCTGGCCCTGCCCCTCCCCCCTTCTCCCCATTCCCTATCAGGCAGGGCCAAAATCGCTCAGGCTGGTCCAAGAGATTGGATGGCACATCTCCTGCCAATCGTGGCTGACTCCAAGCCCTCTTGCAGGGGAGAAGGGACAGATCTGGCCCTGTCCTGGGTCTGGCCTCAGATCCTTTGACCCATCTCTGGACTAATACACAGCTTGAGGCTGGTACAGGCACTGATCTGGGACAGGCTGGAGCCACTGACAGCCTCGTAAATCAGGCCTCAGCCTTTGAAGCTTCTGTAGACTCCCTGGGAACGCGGAGCAGCATGCTCTTCTTGCAGTAGGAGCTCCTCCCCCCGGGTCTGGAGTCTCCAGGGGTGAGTGGGGCCCGATTTACAGAGGCTTCTAATAACAACAGCCCAGCCTGGGAGGGAAGGCCCAGGAAAGAACGAGTATGCCCTATGACCTGGCCTCCCAGGCTGGGGAGACAGTAGGAGCTGCCCTGGAGGGAGGGCTGCCTCCCTCTGGGCCTGTGTGGACAACATCCCCCACCCCTGTCCCCTACTGGAATTCAGCACTCCTTGCTGAAATATTCATCTCCTCCTTTCAAAACAGAGTGAGGAGAGGAAACTCCTCCAAACCTGGCATGCTGGATAAGAGGCCTGCGAGACGAACCCGAGTTCACAGTCGGATCTGGGTCCATACCCCAGCTCTGCCTTTCCTAAGCGTGTGGTCTTGGGCAAGTCTTTTCATATTCCTGAGTTTCCACGTCTTCGTCTGTCATGTTGAATTTAATACGGCATGGCACGGAGCTGGCGAGGGGCATAGCTGGGCTGGCAGACGTCAAGCTCTCTGCACAGTGACCAGCACATTGTAGGCACTCAGGGAATGTTCTCTCCTCTCCTTTCTCCTTACTCCACCCAAATACTTGGCCTGTCTGGGCCCCCGCGCCATGCGTGGGCCACTGTGCAGGCCTGCACTCTCCAGGAAGGAATCTGTGAGCTATTCTCCAATTACCCAAGCTTCTGGACCAACACTGTCCAATGAAAACCTCTGCCGTGGTGGAGACGGGCCGCCTCTGCACCCTCTAGCGCAGTAGCCACTCTGCACGTGTGGCTATTGCGCTTTTAAAATGTAGACGTATAACTAGGTACTGGCTTTTAAACTTTATTTCATTTTAATTAGAAACATAAATTTAGCTGCATGTGGCTGGCGGCTGCCATACTAGACAACACAGGCCTAGGCCATGAAGAAGACCCGGCGTGAAGACTTGGCTTGGCACTGGCTCAGGTGCATGTATACGGCCTTGGGCAAGTCTCTGCCCCTCGCTGCACTTCCAGCCTCCTCATCTGTAAAGTAAAGGCCGGTGCTGGAACCACATGAGGCAAGAACTGTGCCTCATTCGGTACACACATGTAGACACGCGTGTTCATTGTGATTATTTAGTGTTTGTTGAGTTGAGAGCAGTGGTGGCTCCGGGAGGGAAAGGCAGAGGCCTGGCTTTGGGACGATTGATTGTACAGATGAGGTTTGCACCTGTCAGACAGGCACGAGGGGCCGTGGCTCCGACCTCTCCCCTGCGTTTTTGGCCTCTAAGCCATCCCCACTCTGGCGTGGGCCTCCCTCGTCTTTGTTCCCACAGGGTCTAGTACTTTCTTTGTCCCAAGGACTTTCTACACGGGACCATAAGTGACTGTTTGCAGGATCAGCATCTGCCCCCACCTTTTCCATCTTAGCAGCTTAGCCCTCAGAGTTTGTCATCAGACGGAATCTGTTAGAGGCTGCAGCCTCACCCGGGGGAGGACGGTGCCTTGAGAGGGGCAGGTGCCACAGGAATGGGGGCGGTGGAGAGGGAAAGTCAGTCTACTCCACCAGCCTTAAGGCTGATTTGTAGTCCTTGTGCCTGTCACTTTGTGGTCCCAAGATGGCCACCAGAGCTCTCATTTATGACAAGGATAGCAGTGGTATCGGCCACAGCCCTCCCAGGCTCCCTCAGACAGTGAACTTCCTTTTTCATCTTATTGTTCAGTATTGGGTCACATGATTACCATTAGCTGCAAGGAAGGCTGGGAAGTTGAGTACCTGGCAAAGAAGAAATAGGCTAGTCTTGATGGCTGCACCCAAATCGGGATCCATTGCCTAGGGCTGAGCATGGTGCTGTCCCAAACAAAATTGACGTTGTGTTAGCCTGGAAAAAGAGGTAGAGGGTGGCTCTTGGGTTGGTTACCAGCACTGCCTGCCTGGATGACCACTGCACAATTAGCATAGCACTTTGTAATTTAATGAGTCCTTACTTTTGATTTGTAATTCTGCATGCACGTCTCAGGGTCGTGAGACAGCTCAGGGATCATAATCCTCACGTTGCAGATTAGGAAAACGAGGCTCAGAGAGGCAGAGTAACTTACCCCAGGAAACAAGGGAGCCAGGCTAGGACCCCGTTCTCCTGACTCTTGAGCTGCCTCCTGTGAGCTGGGAGAAAGACCTCAGCTGAAGGTAGCAACCGGAAGGCATTTATCTTTGTATCCTAAATGCTATCTCAACAGCCTGACACAAAGTAGGTGTTCAATAAATGTTTGATGCATCTATCAGTGAATGCATTACTTAATTAATTTATTAACTTGACCCATGAAGCATGGGGTAGGAATGATGGGGGCTGGCCACCTACTCTTTCTTCAAAATGTGGAAGCATGAGCCCTTACCAGGCCTGGCTATCTGTGGGCATTTCATTTCCTAGTTCTCACGTGCACCCTACTAGCCATGCAGAGTCCAAGTACGGAGAGGCCCCTGATGGCCAGGAAGTGGTGGGCAGATCTGGTCCATGCAAATGACTCAGTCTCCTGAGAACTCAGCCCAGGAGCCAGGAGGGATCCCTCGGGAAAGTGAAAGGTCTACTGGGAAAGATGCATGACCAGGACCATTTGCTTGGCTCCTTCAGCCTTCAAAGTGGTTCAGCTCAGTAAATGCTCCATTCATTGCCACAGACCTGTGCCAAGAACACGTACTTGCACTCATCACTTTGGAAGTCAGTCTGCCCCACCAGAGTGGGCACTCCCCAAGGCAGGCTCTAAACCAAACCCGCCTCCCAGTGCCTGGCAGCACAGGGATTGGGAAGAGTTGGGAAGGAAGGATGTCAAGGGGAAAAGACGGCCTGTCCCTTGCCTCCAAGACTCAACTGTGTTTTGATAGTGAAGACAGACATCCACCTAAGTAACAGACAAATTCCAGAGCACCAAGCTGTCTGGCAGATACAGGAGCAGGTGACCAAGTGACAGGATGGGAAAGCAATGGAGTCAGGGTGGTAGGAGGAGCGAGGGATCTGGGGAAGCGTCCAGAGGATTTGAGCCTGACTTCCAAGGAAGGAAGGAACGATAGCTGGCAGCCATGAGGGGAAGGGTTCATAGGTAGAGGGCAGCATGTGCACAAAGGTGTGGAGGCAGGAGACGGCAGGTGTGCAGGTCACAGTGGCACTGGGTAAAATGTATTTGAAAAAGAGAAAGGAGGTGAGGAAGGATAGACCACAATGGGTGTCAGGAGGTGAAGGGCTGTGTCTGCATCCTCCAGTCCTGTGCTTTTCAGACCCTAATGTCATAGAAGTCACCTAGGGATCTAATTGCAGGTTCTGATTGAGTAGGTCTCAGGTGGAGCCTGAGAGTCTGCATTTTAAACAAGCTCCCAGGTGATGCTGATGTCACTAATCTGTGGACCACACTTTGAAGGTTTTGAGCAGGAACATGACTGTAGTCTGATTTGCTTTTTAGAAAAATTATCCCGAAGGCCATGAAGAAGCTTCAGCAGGGTAGAAGAATATAGGCAGGATGAGAGATTTATTTTTTCTATATCTCCAACACCTAGAATGATGTCTGCATCATAACAGATAATCAATAGATATATGTAAAAGGAATAAATGAGTCATCTGTGATAGACTTTTTAAATGAGCAAACAGGAAGAATAAATGAGTCAAGTTATCCTGAACTGGTAAGCCAATATTATATAAATCACTCATTCGGGCTAATCCAAATTGAGAATATGTCTTAAGGCAGTGCTTTTCTAACTTGGCTTTAGACAAAGATCTGATTGCTTCCATGAAATTCTAAATGGAGCCCCAATATGTGAGTCATATAAGAAATAGGTAAGTGCCCAGGTTGGCCCAGGGGTAGGAGCTCTGGAACTTGACAGCCTAATCCTTCCCCTTTCTCCCATTGCCAAAGGCAGGTTCCCACTGCAGCCTCCAGACCTTCACAAGCATCAGTTGCCCCCAAAAGCCAGCCACGCTCCCTCCCTGTCCCCAGGCTGGCTGAGGCAGCCCTCCTGCAGGATCTTGGGTGGGGATTTTCTGTTTCTGACTCAATTTCCCCCACTAGACAGTGAAGTCCTACAAGATATGGCCATGAGGCCAGGCACAGTGGCTCACACCTGTAATCCTAGCACTCTGGGAAGCCAAGGCGGGTGGATTGCTCAAGGTCAGGAGTTCGAGACCAGCCTGAGCAAGAGCGAGACCCCGTCTTTACTAAAAAATAGAAAGAAATGGTCTGGACAACTTAAAATATATAGAGAGAGAAAACATTAGCCGGGCATGGTGGCACATGCCTGTAGTCCCAGCTACTCGGGAGGCTGAGGCAGGAGGATCGCTTGAGCCCAGGAGTTTGAGGTTGCTGTGAGCTAGGCTGACGCCACGGCACTCCAGCCCAGACAACACAGTGAG
>CAUYSK010077885.1:0-17494 GCA_963575035.1 Avahi laniger | reverse complement strand
TTCTTGTTGTTAGAATGTGGATAAATGCTGCTTATTTTATTAATCTTTATATTGTATTACACTTGATTGAAGAGTAGAGATTAAAGAAATATTCTCTGTTTCAGTTTTTATTATGGAAACTTGTGTGTCAATATTTTTATTTCTGGCACTACAACTGAAGTGGAATACTTGAAAGGAAAATATTGGTAGCATACTTTATGTAATAATATATGCCAACAGAGACTGCCCCTATATCTGGTGTATAATTTGCAATGTATTCAATAGTGTGGTCTTGCAAATTATTATGAAACAAATCCATAGTATGAACATTTCTTACATTCCGAGACATCTAAACTAGAATATGAGGTTATCTAAAAATAACCATACATGATTTTTCTTTTTAAGATTTGTGAAAATAATGCTAAAAATCAGATAAAAAACAATATCTAAATATAATTGTTATGTGGAAAAATACAAGCATAACATTTTGTTGCATCTAGATACGTGATTCATTAAACAAAAACAAAGTATTATATATTCATTTGCCTAAAGTATTATTTTCCTATTTCTTCATGTGATTGCAATTTAAGTGTTATCACATTATAAGTGGCATTGAGGCAATTTTCTACTCTCCATTTTATAAGTGCATATGAATTAGATAGCACTGATCGAATTTTTAGCTTTGATCCTTTCAGCAGTTTGTTTCAAAAGTTGTTACAAGTTACTATAATTCTATTATATTGATTTCTATTTTTTCAATCTTTATTAAGTTTTTCTTTCCTTGCACCTGTGTTCTACTGCTTTAATGTGTTTCATTAATGTCATTTCTAAAATTGATACTGATTCATATCTCTGAAATTTTGTTAGATATTCCTAAAACATTTTTATAAAGCAAATAGTAGGCTTCAGGTTAAAAAATGAAGTACACTCCATCTTTGAATTTTATTACCTTATTTTAGAACACTAAGATTTATTCAGGTCAGAAGAACGTATCCTCTCTACTCTCAGCAAATATTTCCCTAGTCTTTCAATGACATATCAGTGACAAATAAAAATGTAAAATTCCTTTAGTAATCTATTTTAGTGCCTATCAATTGACATTGAAAGGAGAGTATCGTAGGGCTAACCTAAATCCTGCATACCATAATATTTAATGTACATACCACAATTATACATATTATATGATATGTGTAATAGTACCACCTAATATTTATCGAATCCTAGTCAGTGTTCCAAATACTATGCCAAGCAATATACATCACGTCCATTATGTCATTAAATCACTCTAATCATGCAATGGAGTTCATGGTATAAATATCTTCCTGGTACACCTGATGATCTTAAAGCTTGGAAGGGTTGTATATTAGTAAGTCATACGGTGTGCCCTACCTAGGGGAGATATTACCTTGGGTAATTTGGCTAACAGAGAGACAAATCCAGGAGGAATTGACCATAGGAGACTTTCTGCTGTGTGTGCTTCCCACATGGGCAGCAAGCCTTCCCTTGAAGAGGAATCAGGGCAACGCATCTTCCTACCTTACCAAAGATGGTTTCATAGAAGAGGAATTGCTAGTTAAAAGTACAGCAGACACTGCTAGCTGGCTAGTCAATAGCCACAATATTAATTCCAGCTTTCTTCTTTCAGAACTCATTTTCTAGCCTTCATTCACAGACCCACAATGATGTGTCAACTAGTACATATAGATGGAGATGGAGATTGCAGGGTCTGACTTCAAGTAAAATGCTTTAAAGCAGAAGCGGGGCTAGATGTGGATCAGTCGACCTGCACATTAAAGGACATGTACCCTCAAGAAGGCTAAGCTGAAAGATAAAGTGGGAGGTAGGTCTCTGGTGAAATTCTAGAATACACATACCAAACACAGGCTGGCTACCTCCAGACTTTTCCTTATTGGAGAAAAGTCAAATCCCTTACTGGTTTAGGCACTGTTCTTAGAACTCTGTTTTTAGAAGTTAAATTCAATCACCAAAGAATGGAAAGGAAAAGTACATTTCACATTTTGCTTATTTTCACTAAAATTTTTTCCAAAAAGACCACTTTAACGTGTAGCCCACTATTGCTGCTAAAAAAATTTTCACCTCACACTTTCCCCAATACTTAACCATTATCAGTATTTTAAATTCAATTTGATAGTAAAATGATCAAAAAGTTTTCACTTTCTTTTCCCAATGTTATTTAAATTATATTTTCCTCATCAGCTGTGAGGTTGAACAGATCTTTATGATTTGATTGGCTACATTTCCTTTTATGCTTTAATGTTTTTTCTTGAGCAGTTTATCTTTTGCATTCCATATTTAAGAAATTCTTTTATTTCATTTATTTTTCATTTTATTGTCTGGACATAAGGTCCATGTAATAAAGTCAATCACAGTGTCTAATTAGTGGGACACTACTTTAATGGTATGAGCAAAAATCTTCCCTTTCTTTTCTTATTTTCTTTGATTTTACATTTTTATTTTTATTCTATGTCATTTATTTTATCAGAAAATATTATTGGTATTTTCACAGCTTTGTCAAATAAATATGATTAGTTATAAAATTAATATTAAATATGCCAGTACATAGGGTGAAATTTTTTACAAAGAATGGATTTATATATCTGACTCCAAATTCCTATTGTATTTAATCATTTATTGTAGAAATTATGACTTAACTAAAATCAAATCCACTATGAGAAAGAATACTTAAAAATTTGTAATGGAGACATATAATTAGGTAAAGTCACCGGCCCTTATTCCAAGTTTTAAGTTGCAGTCATAAAAGTATTCTCATTTATAGTTTCATAAATGACATATGATTCTCTTCATGCCTAAATATCATGATTATTTTTAAATGCAACTTTGTTATTATTTTGAATATAGGGATTATGATATGTCTTGCTTTCTTTAGAGCAAATTTATTATGCATAAGTTGGTTTATGCTTTCACCATTTTTAATGCCAAAGCTTAATAGGAAAATTATCTCTGTGGTCCCTAGGCTTTCCTTAATACCTTAAAGATGTTATCACTCAGATTTATTATTAGTCACAGTCCACAAATGTAACATTAAAACTTTTAGTTATTTCAGAGTAAAAGTTCAATATATGTGACCAAACACTATCTGTATTTCATTCAGCAAATAAAGAAAAAAATAGATATTTTCTGTAAAGCCTCTCATTAAACTATTACAAGTAGTTTTGAACTACAAATAGTTATCAATGAGAGTAAACACTAACAAGTATTCAGAACTCCACAAGTGAGAACCAAAGTCCAAAGAATACAAGGGCCTAGGGCCTTAAATTGCCCTATGGCTTATAAACAAGTCTAGGTCATACCTCCTGACGTGATAAAAGGTGTATGGGAAAAAATAACCAGAGGGAAAGGTTTTTAGAGAGGAAAATTTGGTGGTTTTTTTATTTTTTATTCAGGTTCATGTTGTTTTGGCCTATGCATACCCTTGAAGAAATTGTAGATGTTGCATTTATTTCCAAAAATATCTAATACAATCTTAAAATTGTCCTTTTACTAGTGAAAAATATATATTTTATAAATCATTGTTTCAATGAAGTTGAACATAATTTCATGTAAACTGTATATTGTATGTATTAGGTAAATACAGATACATCTTTTTTCAGAACTCATATCACTTTATTCATTCCATGAATATTTTATTATTTTTTACTTTAAAATATGACAGTCTCATTTTTCAAATTTTCAAAAATAAGAATAAGCTAAAAATAGAAAACTACAGAGCTTATAATTCCACCAATTAAATAAGAGCAATATAAAACATGGTTTCTTTCTTTTCAAATTTGTATGTGTGTTTGTAAATATACGTACATGAAATGACTTGTAGAATTATCTCAATACTAGACACTTGACTTTTTCTCAGTGTAAAAATATCTTTGTATTATCTTTGTATCTTTACACAGATACAAACTAAGGGGATTTCCACTGAACAGGGATTAGAAACTTGTTTTATATCTCCTCACCTCATTTTTAAAATGGTCTCTCTCTAAACAAAGGTCTCTCAAAGAACAAACAAAAATTTTACATAGTTTGCTAAAATTGAGTATTTTATTTTTAAGATGCCATGTCCTTAATTCCATGCCACTAAATATGCTTTAAAATATTATTGAAATGGAAAAATAATTATTTAACGGAAGCATCTTAACAAATTAAACCAAAAAAATTCATTTTATTGGATATTTAATTTATTGCTTTTTTTTTTGGCTAGCCTAAACAATTAGGTTAATTCTATTTTAAATAGAACTAAGATACATTTGGAAATGGACTGCATTTACATATTTTATATATATATATATATAAAATATGTAACTGGGTTTTATATTAGTAAGAAGAACAAGGTCAGACTATAGGCTGATCCGTGAAGACAAGTGGGTTTTCTTTCCTTACGCCAAGGCTGAGATCCTATTGAAGACAAAAATAAATGATTTTCCAGTGAACTATGAAATCTCAAAGATAGAATACTATAAGGTAGTTGAGTCGTGATTAAATTATCCTGGATATGAGGTGACTGCTGATTTGTCATGTCAAATTTCACAAACTCTGAATGGCTTTCTTCCTTTCAAATTCAAATCTTTCTCTCTAAATAAAGGAATCTTCCACAGGAGGGTGATGGGATTAACACTAAAAAGAGAAAATCAATTTATTGTGCTGTTGAATCCAAAGAAACTATTATTTCTATATATCTCTATATTCTATATATCTCTATAAAAATCCTGCTACGTAAACTCTTTAAACCTCCTTAGTTTCAAAGGTATCCAAATTTAAATATCTGTAATTATTATATCATTTTTGAGAAAAAATTTAAAATAAGTACAAATAATAAGTTGACTTAGTTATTGTTTTGAGAACCCCACGTAAATTGGGGTTCTAGCACCGGAGTAGGTAGCAGCCCTGCCCTGATGAGAAATGAAGGGGAGCTGGACACGGATGGTCACAGAGTGCCTTTCCCAGGATACCATTTTTACCCGGGAAATGGCCTAATGGCTAATTGATCTGTGACCAGAGGTTGTCTCACAAGGGGGAAATTTGTTTATATAGCCAGACACCGTTATGGCTCTTGTCTAACCTGTGTCTAATTTATTCCTCCCTGACCATCACTCTGGTGTGGGAGCCTGATCTGCCCCCCTCCAATCCCGCGCCCGTCCCCGCCAGCGACCCGCTTTGTGTCATGGGAAAACCCTGCCTGGGGCAGCCCCTAATTCTTCAGCTAAAAGACACAAATTCAATACATCACCACACAGTAGAAAACAAGTTCAAAGATTCTTTTCTTACAGATCTTAGACAAGGAGGGCATAATGAGTCAAAAGGACAATCCTTCGTCCCAGGCCCACTGGAGGCAGGAATAAAGAGTCAGACAGAGAGCGAGGGAGCACATGACAGCTAGCATTATATATAAGGGAATAGGGTGTGGGTCGCTCTAAATTCACGGGCAGATGCCTGAATAGTTCATATAAAGGAAGCAGAGAAAACTAGGAAGCCCATTCTGCTTGGTAGGGAGGATGCTTCTAAGTTCTTATCTCTGAGTACAAGCTTGAACCATATGGGTATGATGTAGAACTAGAAACAGTGCCAGGGATGACTGAGTCTGGCTTTGGTATGAAAAAGTTAAACTTGTATATACAAAATTGGTGACAAGACAACATAAAATTATAAGAATTTACTACAGTTATTATATTTACTTTATTACTCACATAAAAATATTGCATATATATCCATATATTCTATTATGGTGTAATAAAAACCATTTTCTGCAAAGATTATGAAGTATATATTTACAAATTGAAATTTTAAAAGGAACAGTAGAGAATCATGCACTTAGCTAGCAGAAGAAAATGAACAGTTCTGCTTTCCCCATTAATGATCAAAAAGAAAAAAGAATTAGATTCTATTGTTTTATTTATTTATTTTTTAGATTTCAGAATATAATGGAGATACAAATGTTTTGGTTACATGGATTGATTTTTTCTGCTTGAGTCAAAGTTGTGAGTGTGCCCATCACCCAGATACTGTACCTTGTATCTGTTAGATATGATTTACCCATCCCCTTCTCCCCGCTTCTTTCCTGCATGATAGCCACTGTGTTTTATTTCCATTGGTGCACGTGAGTGCTGATTGGCTAGTTCCAATTTGCTAGTAAGTACATGTGGTGTTTGTTATCCTATTCTTGCCATATTTCACTTTTAGGAGAATCATCTCCAGTTCTATCCAGATTGTTGCAAAAGGTATTAATTCATTTTATGTGACTGAATAGTACTCCATGGTATACATATAACACATTTTATTAATCCACTCATGAACTGAGTGGGTCAACTTGAATTGAGTCCAGATTTTTGCAATTGTGAATTGTGCTGCAATAAACATTAGACCCTAAGTGTCTTTTTGACAAAATGACTTTTTTTTTCCTTTAGGTGAATACCCAGTAGTGGGATTGCCGGATCCAATGGTAGGTCTACTAGTAGTTCTTTGAAGAATCTGCAGACTATTTTCCATAGACGTTGCACTAGTTTGCCATCCCACCACCAGTGTATAAGTGTTCCTTTCTCTCTACATCCACATCAACATCTATTGTTTGGGGACTCTTTGATAAAAGCCATTCTCATTGGAGTTGGGCAATATCTGATTGTGGTTTTGATTTGCATTTCTCTGATGATTAATGATATTGAGTATTTTTTCATATGTTTATTGGCCATTAGTCTATCTTCTTTTGTAAAGTTTCTGTTCATGTCTTTTGCTCACTTTTTAATGGGGTCGTTTGATTTTTTTATTGCTGATTTGTTTGAGTTCTTTGTAGATTATGTTTATTAGTCCTTTATCAGATGTATAGCATGCAAATATTTTCTTCTATTCTACAGGTTGTCTGTTTGCTCTGTTGCTTGTTTAGTGACCCACCATACACTCAGTGTTTTGAATGTTGTTATCAGAAGATCCAACAGGAACATGTTTTAGAATGATTGGAGAAATCGCTTCTCTGTTTTTCTGGGTGGTTGGATTCATGATTAGCTTTTCTAACCCCTAACTATCATTCTAAACCCAGTCTTGCTAGAGTTGGGTTTGATGGCTTTTGGAGCTCCCCAAGGTCTGTAAACACATCAGTCATTGCGTTAGTTTAAACTTTTCCATAGCGTGTGCACTTAGTGTGGTGTCAGTAATTCTCAGAAAAGAAATAATATCACAGTTTAGAAAGCCTCGAGCTTGTTTTGGGTTGTATCTTCTTAGTCTACTGCTTCTAGCACTTATGCCTATTTATTTATTTTTCCTTTTCATCTGGAAAATAATCTTGAAAATAGATTATGGCTCTTTTGGATTCTAAGCTTTTTCGATTGATATTAATTTCTCAAGAGGTTACTACTTTCTAATACGTGTGTACAGGTTGTATCTTGGAATACTCCCAGATTTTGTAATAGCTATTGAGTTACTGCACTAAAACCTCAATAAATAACACCGGAGCACATTTTCTAAAGTACAATAAAAACAACTTGTTATTCCAAAACGAAAAATAGTAACTTTTCCGCATTTTCCCCTTGTTCTGCACTATTAAGAATGAGGCATGTCACAAGAAAAATAATTTAATGTCAGAGATTTATCATGAAAAGTAGATTGCTTTACATTTCCAATAACACTGAACACATGCAGACTATAAATAATCCCTATAGAGGTGTTCACGCTCTATCCCTTCACCTTCCTGTCTTGCCAGGGAAGTTTAGCAAAAGAGGAGAGGAAAACTAACTGATTTGAGATGTGCAATCAGATGATTCATAGAGCCACTTTATCCTTTGACAATTATTATGTATAATTGCATTACTTTAAAAATGTTATTGGATTTGTTTCCATATAAATTTTAAGATAAAACCTTCATAATTGTCTGAATTAGTTTTTATCAAAAAAGTTAAATTTTTTACAGGCTAAATTTTGACATGTTAAATTAGTAAAAGAGTGATTATTTGTTTGTGGCGGTGTTTGCACCATGCTTTTATCATCTGTGACAGAAAGAGTTTTCATTGCTGTTCTTCTTTCCCCATATCCTTCTCAGGAAGCTAAAATTGGGAATTCTAAGAGACAAACTTACTATCATCTTACTCGTACCACTCAATAGTACCAATAAGTTTTAAAACACACATTCGTGATATTGGTATATCTATATGTAGGTCATATTAATATTATAAAGGCTAAAAAGTGATTATTAGGATTTATTCAGTAATTCCTATCTAAATAATAGCAGCTGAATTGTATTGTCTAAATTTTAGAGGTATTTCATAATTGACACAATCTGTTAACTTGTAGTATGATGACTTAGGCCAATTTAACACTCAATCTTTATTTTCATAATTGGTCTCAGAATAAATACAAATAGTCTTGATCATACAAAAAGGTGCTCAGTCTGTTCAGGTGGGATAGCCTAACACAGATAGGATTAGAATAGAGATAAATGTGTAGAAAACTTTGAAGATTTACTGTTTGGATTGAGTCAGAAAAAAATCCTATTTCACGATCTTGAATTAGAATTGAAAAGACAACTTGGTCCAGGGACAAATCGCAGTGTTTCCCAGAAAGTAATGCATTTGAAATTGACAAGAATAATTATAGTCTGTTTGAGAATGCAGAGGAAAAAAATCCTGCCTAACTGAAAATGGTAAATGCAGGGATGGTAATTATAACTACCATATATTTGACCTATGTCTTTAATATTCTTGGCAAGTTTAAGGAGAAATTTAATTAGAAGAACTTCCAAAGTTATTTTCTATTTTAAAAAAAGAAAGATAACACTTTAACATTTAATTACTGACTGTCAAAAAAGTAGAGTGAGTTAGCAGTTAATTTTGTCAACAATAAATCTGTACAGAGTCAACTATTTTTTAAAGAACCTTTCATGTATATGTTTTTTGATACACATGGGATATAATTAAAATTTCAAAAGTTCCTCCAAGTTTTATTGTGTTTAATTCACTGAAACAATCTTTAGAGAGGGTTGCTTAAATTCACAAATTTAAGCAACATAGTGAAAATGAGTTGGCCTTGGATTCATTTCAATTGCCCAAGGACTCCCTCTTGGAATGCATTATAGAACTGAACAGAAGAAAAACAAAGACTGGGTATCCTTGATGATATAAGATTATTTATGTACATAGCATTTCATAGAAACGTTAAACAATTTCTTTCCATTTATTGTTTATGTGCTTTTAAAGAGCTTCTTAAACTTTATGTATACTAGGGTTACCTGAAGAGAATGTTAAAAATGCAGATCTCTGTGTTCTAAATGCTAGAGGCTTATTTTTGTTGTTGTTGTTATTTCAGAATATTACTGGGGTACAAACACTTTGGTTACATATATTGCCTTTGCACCAACCATGTCAGAGCTACAAGTGTGCCTATTCCCCAGAAAGTGCACAATACACCCCTTAGGTGTGAATATACCCCTCCCTTCCTCCTCTCTCCCACCTCTCCAACACCCAATAAATGTTACTTCCATATGTGCACATAAGTGTTGATCAATTAGTGCCAATTTAATGGTGAGTACATGTGGTTCTTGTTTTTCCATTCTTGCGATACTTCACTTCAAAGAATGGGCTCCAGCTCTATCCAACATAATACAAGAGGTGTTAGTTCACCATTGTTTTTTGTGGCTGAATAGTATTCCAGGGTATACAAATACTGCATTTTATTAATCCACTCATGTATTGATGGGCACTGATTGTTGTTTCCACATCTTTGCAATTATGAATTGTGCTGCTATAAACATTCAAGTTCAGGTGTCTTTATTATAGAATGTCTTTTTTTTTTCCTTTGGGTAAATACCCAGTAATGGGTTTGCTGGATCAAATGGTAGTTCTACTTTTAGTTCTTTGAAGTATTTCCATATTACTTTCCATAGAGGCGTACTAATAGAGGTTGTACTAATAGAGGTTGTGCTAATGTGCTAGAGACATATTTAGTGAGTTTGGAAATCTTTTTTAATAAGCACCTCAGATACTTCATCTGCCAAAGTGAAATTATTTGCAAAATATTGATCTTGAAAATGTGAATTAATACCAATATTGGTTTCATATTTACAACTTCATCAACTGTCTACCAGAGTGACATGAGAAAGCTTGAAAGAGATGTCCTAAAAGGAGCTTAGAAGAAGTGGGGGGTGGGGAGGAGAAAATAATTTATTTGATAATGGTGATAAAGGTAAATCCATCATAGTTGGCATGAACAGAGAGAACAATTTTATGATTAGAGCTACACACTTAGAAATACATTCTGGCTCAAGCTTCTGTCTTTAGGGAAGAATATTAGCTATATGTTTCTTTCTAAACTACCCAGTACCACCAGGGTTAGAACTGAGAGGGAGGATCAAGGTTGATTCTTTCTCTAGTCACGAAGATTGTATACTCAGCTTTCTAAAAAGGATTTATTAATCATAACAGATTCTGGATGGATCATGCCAAATATCAAAATAAATCAGGGAAGTAAGTTAAAATGTTATTTTATTATTCTTTATTGGCTTGAAGTAAAATAATATGTACTTTTTAAATTTTCTAATTAATTTATATTATTATAACAACATTTGGTATAAAAAAAGGAGAAGAAAAACCTCCTATATGTCCCACTTACCTGAAGTAAGCATTATTTATATTGGGTGGTAGCAGATGTTATCAAAATGTTTTTGAAGGAAGAAATATCCCATTCTTTGATTTAATCACTTCCAAGTAGGAATGAAGCTCCGGAGTCTGTAGAACTCAGATTTCTGGAAGAATTTACCCTAGATACATTGTATCAAAATAAATTTGTTTAAAAAAAGAAGAAAGCTAATAGGAATAAATTCTGCCCCTTAGTAAGAATGATCTCAAGAAAAATGAAAGGAAAACTTAACTGTTGGATAAGGGCCAAAGCAAATATTTTGGAAAAATCTATAAGCTTGTTTGATGGAGATCTTCCACGTGAAATTCTGTGTTTTATATCTTTAGTCTCCTCCCGATGGTTTCCTAAATCTTCATGAATATTCAATCTTCGACATTACAATCGACAAAATATACTATGTGTAATGAATAGTATAAACACCAAATCACACTATCAAGCAAAGCAATTATTTCCTGCCTTAGAAAGCACAGACTCTCCTCCTAAACCTTGGCTTTCTAAGGGCACACAGACCATTCATCCTAGATAGAAACCCAAAAGAAAACATCTTTATGTATGGCTCGATGGATGTAGTACTACCTTTGACCCACTGGCCAGTTTGGGCAAGCCCTGTGGCCACACATCCATTTGCTACTAGGCAGAGAAAACTATCACTGCTTACAATCTTGAGCAGTATTTTGAGAGACTGATACAGAATTTCCATCTTTTATCTTTCCAAACATCAGGAAGAACACAAGTAGAGAAGGGGTCTGTATGAAGAACAGCTGTAACTTAGAGATGACTCCTTTTGGAGTGCGATACATACTAAACAAGGAAAAAATACCCATGAAGGAGTGAAAGACAATTATAGATCAAGAAAACTGAAGGGAGTTTCTTGCAATGGAAAGATGAGTCTTTATCTGTAAGATTCATATTTGCATTGGACACTGGCTAAAAATCAAATAGTTTCCTTAAATATAGTTTACCTTCTTACCCAAAGTTAACAGATTACACAGATGTTCCTATGTTGAGGTAAGCAGTCCTAGAATGTGTGCAACTTCCATGATGAATTACATGCCATGCATATAATATCCTAAAACAACAAGAATGTGGATTTTGGAGTGATAACTATAGAGACAGCTATCAAAACTCTTCAGCAAATATTTTGCAATAATTTCTGCATTTTTCTCTTTGTTTACAACCTATTGTAGAATTTTCAGTTTTCTATTTTAATTTTTTAATTGACACATAATAATTGTGCATATTTATCGGGTGCAGTATGATATTTTGATTCATGTATATAATGTGTAATTATCAAAACAGGGTAACTAGCATATCCATCACCTCAAACATTTATCATTTCTTTGTGTTGTGTTCAAAATCCTTTCTTCTAGCTATCCAAAAATTATTAATAAATTATTGTTAACTACAATTACACTACAGTGCTATAAAACACTAAAACTTATTCCCCCTAACTGTAATTTTGTATCATTTAAGCAATCTTTCTCTATCCTCTCTTCCCTCAACCCTTCCCAGCCTGTAGTAACCACAATTCCACTATTTCTTTTTTAGCTTCTGCATATGAAGGAGAACATGCAGTAGTTATGTTTCAGTGCCCAGCTTATTCCACTTAGCACAACGTCCTCTAGGCTCATCCCTGTTGCTGCGAATGATAGGATTTCATTTTTTATGGCTAAATGGTCTCCAGTTGTTTATATATACCACATTTTCTTCATCTGTTCATCTGTTGATGGACAGTTAGGTTAATTTCACATCCTGGCTATTATGAATAGTGCTGTTAACATAGAGGTGCACATATCTCTTCAATGTACTGATTTCACTCATTTCAGTCATCTTGCTTACATCACGCCACACTCAACAGAACTTGCAGTTTCGTTTGAAGAGATAAAATGATTTACCTTTTAATGTTATTGTGTTATCAAGTATATATAGAAGCAAATTGAAAATTGCATTATCATCACTGTCTATTTCAATCAGATTTCTTTTTATAGTACTAGCTAGTTGATCCAATGTTTTCAAGTCACCTTTTGAATTAAAAATATGAATCTTCTTAATATTTCTATCATTTATATAACTCACAAAGCTTTGTGACTTCTATGTTTGGACTATTTCATAGAAAGGAGAAATATATGCAATCAGAAATCAGAAAACTTTGATAAACTGTAGCTTCACAATTTATCCACTCCATGATATAGAGCAACACAAACATTGTTAACAGTATTTTCCTTATTTTTAAAAGGGAGATATTAGCATCTGCCGTTCATGTATTGCCATTTTTCTGTGAATATCAGTTATGATAATTCAGAGAAAACCATGTTGTGAAATGTTAGGCCTGTACAAATATTAGCTAAGGAGATAATTATGGTACTTGGAAACCAAAAGTAGAGATCTCTTTGAATTTTAGTTTCAGTGCAATGTGTTCTTATTGTACCTTCACTGATACCATGTAGTTAAAATAGAAAATAGATATATAGCATTAGAAGCTTTTAGATAGCTAAGTTTCTTAAGTGTCCCAAAGTTTAAAATGAACTATATCAGTTTCACTTCAATAATGTTGATTGATAAAATGTTCCCATGATAAAAATATTTATGGGTTTTCTATTTTGTCATTATCAAGATTTGGACTCTTCAGCTACATAAAAGTGATGTTTACTTCTTAAAATAATTCTTTCAATATGGTCATTTGAATATAACAATATTACATTGATTTGTATAAGTAAAGTATCAACCATAGGATTTGTAGTGCTAATCTCAGTGGCAGTTATTAATTAAAAACTTTTTCATAAGCAATTGAATTTGTGTTGTCATTAGATGATTAGATAAAATTTATTTTCCTTTAGGTTTTCTAATTTATTTCAATTATTCTCTGAGTTTTTCTAATTAATAATTTGTTATCTTATAAATACTTTGTTTTATTCCTCAATTAAATATTCTGCTTATCTTTAATTAATATGTTACTATATCTAAAATTCAGGTTATTAATATAAATTAATATGTTGCTAATAGGTATCCTTCTGGTGCATCACATTGGGCATCTTTTGATAATTTGATAATTTTTATTGTATTATTGATATTATTTATTACTATTATTATATTATGTATTATGCTAAATTATTTTAATTTATATCATGTATGGACTACCAGATAACTGGAATCAATGTATAAGCATTAATATTAAAATTTATTAAATTCATTTATTAAATATATTTTTATTTCTATTTTTTATTTTTCTCAAGATATTATGTGGGTATTTGTAATGTGTCTTTGAAGTATATTTATGTAATATTTTCTCAGAGCCAGGCAGTCCTTTTTTACATATTAACAATAAGTAACGAATATTTTTATGAGTTACCTCAAGTGTGAAATACATTATTACATCTTCAGATTTAAAAGTGGAAATGAGTTAGATGAAGAATAACCAGATTGGATGAAGGGGCAAACCAATCCTTGCTAGCTGAACAGTACACTGCTTGAGAAAATAATTTAACAATCAAAATTGCCATTTTTGAATAAGCATAGAAACTCAAACTTTATTAAGCAAATAAGAAATAAGAAACATTTGGTTCAGTATTTTTTAATATGGTGAGTCGTGACTTTTATTTTTCAGTTAAAGTCCTGTAGACAGTTCCACTAAGAAATGAGTTGCAAAAAATCCATTCTTGGCATGGATCTGAGAATATTAAAATAAACAACATATTAGAACTTCTTAGGGCTTTTTTTTCAACTTAGAGATAGAAAGATATATCAAATCATTCCCTCAATCTTTATTTAACATATAATATGAAATATCATATTGGGGCATCTTAAGTATCCTATCAAAGTACCTGGTTTGGTTGTCACAACTTTGCTTCATTTTGTGTCTAAAGACATATATTTAAATGTTATATAGCTGAATTAATTTAATAATAGATTTTGGAATATAAGTAAACACAATAACAAAAAAAAATCACTAAAGCAACACTAAAAACAAACACAAACATTTCAATTTTTGGTTATTTTAAAAAAACTAAAATAAAAAGCAGCATAAGGTGTTGTAATGAATGAGGACTTTCAGCCAGACTGTATTTTGTTACCAGTTTGTGTTCTAGATTTAATTAGCTTCATAGACTTGCAAATTACATATTTCTCTTCCTTGGGTTTCTTCTATTAATCTAATTTAAGGAGTGGAAATATCTAAAATGTAGAGTAATTCCTAGGATTAAATGAGATTATATATGTGAAAGGATCTAACATAATAATCTTGGAACATTGTTCATGCCCAATGAAGATTCTTTTCCTTCCTAATCTTCCTATATTGAAAATATAAAACTAAGGCATTTTTAATCTTACTGTCTTAAACTTTGTCTCCCAGAAAAATCTTGATTTATATGTTTAATTTTGTCTTTTTACAAGCATGCAAGATCCTCTCAGTCTAGTCTCTTTCCAAAATCTTAAAGTACTAGGTAGTTATTTATATAGATGGTGTATTAGTTTCCTAAGGCAGCCATAAAAAGTAGCATAAAATGGGTACCTTAAAACAACATAAATGTATTGTCTCACAGTGGTGGATGCTAGAGGTCTAAAATCAAGGTATTAGCAAATCCCTGCTCCCAATGCAGCCTGTAGGGAAGAATCTTTACTTGCCTCTTGATAGTTTCTAATGGCTTGTTAGCAATCCTTATGATTCCTTGATTTGCAACATTTCTATCTCTGCCTCTGTCATTATATATTGTCTGTGTCTCTGTGTCTCTTGTCTTCTTGTAAGGACACCAGTCATATTGGATTAAGGGTCCACCCTACTCCAGTATAACTTCATCTTAACTAATTACACCTGCAATGACCGAGTTTTCCAAATAAAGTCACATCGTGTGACAGTGAAAGTTAAGAGTTCAACATATCATTATAGGGGCACAAAATTCATCCCGATGAGTATAGATGGAGACACAAAAAAGTTCTGTAAGAACTCTGTTGTGAAATGAATGTTTGTGACCCCTAAAATGTACACAGTAAAGCTTAATTCCCAATGTGACAGTACGTGGAGGTGAAGACTTTGGGAACTAATTCAGTCATGAGGATGATCCTCATGAACGAAGATTTATTCCATTATAAGAAGAGACACCAGAGCTTGCTCTCTCTCTCTTTCTGCTCTCCACAGTGTGAAGATACAAAAGAAGACAGAAATCTGCAAATCATGAAGCTGGCCCTCACCAGACGTCAGAACTGCCAGAACACCAGTCTTGGATTTCCCAGCCTCTAGAAACAAATGCATATTATCTAAGCCACACAATGTATGGTATTTTGCTATAGCAGCTTGAGCAGGCTAAGCTAGACACCACTAATCCTTATGCATTATGCTTCAGATATGCTTTAAGGACTTTCTCATCTATGATTTCTTTGTTTTTCTTCCTTGCCCCCATAGTTCTCTTGATATTTTCATACTTTAGCACGGCTGGTTTCCCCATGTCCATCATTCTAATAACTCTTTTTTCCTTTAGGTTTCTGGCCAAATTTATCAAGAGATTTTTTTTGTGTTAATGGAACTGTGATTTAAATTGGTTTAGATATGTCTTGAGGTGATTCTTATTCCAAAACTGAAAGAAACGGAGAAAGGCAGCATCATTAGCTCTACCTATAGGATAAATTATCTATAAGATGAATAGGTTGTATTTTTCTGTTAAAAATTTTTATACAACACAACTGTGTTTTCATGCTCACATCAAAGGAGTTTTAATCTTTTTATGTCTTACCAAAGGCTCTTTTCCTTAATTTTAATTTGGGCTAGCCCCCTGGACTCTGGTAAATGTGTGTGTGTGTGTGTGTGTGTGTGTGTGTGTGTGTGTGTGTGTGTGGTAATGGTAGTGGGAAAAGAGAGTTAAATCTACATCCTGAGAAGAATATAAAGAAAAAAAGGAAGTCCTTTCCTGTCACAGAAGATAAAAGCATAGTGCAAACTGTAAACCCTACCATGAAGAAATAATCATTCTGACTTTTACTAATTTAACATGTCAAAAAAGCATTCATTGTTCATGCATCTCATTAGCTGTATTAGAAATAACTATATAAATTAATAAGAAATTATTTGACTTTGTCAAGAAAAGGTGATTTATGGATTCACTAATTAAAATCAAAAACTAAAAGGTAATTCTATGTTTTATTCAGTTTATTAATGCCCCAAACCTCTGTAAATGTGCTAAATAACATTACCTTTTTTTTTTGAGCTGAAATTGAAGCTTTTTATTATGGGATATGCATAGCATTATTGCTACTATAAAGATGTTTTTATGTAGTGACACTGTATTATGGAATCTGCATAGTTCTATACTGTAATCAAGATATTTATACAAAGTGACATTTCAGGATTTGTTTAACTCCTTAAGCCAGATACCAGTGAAAACTGGCATACACATCATTAATAGGCAAGTTTACACTTCATCCCAGTTTTAGAGTTTTGTTTATTCCAGTTGTACTTCCTTTGGCAGACGGCTATTATGTTTTACTTTGGTACCATATTGTGGATGCCAGAGAACTTGCATTTGCCAGGGGATAATCTCCTGAGATGCTATGTCATGAAGTAAAATGGTATAATCTAATTCAATAAAGTCATCATTTCTTTGCACTTGCTTGACAGTTTGAATTTTTACCATGTTATGCCATGTGTTTTCGGTAGAATTCTGCCATATTATATAAACACAGGCAACCCAGGCTAAATGTCGAACTGGCTTCATTTCTGGAGATACATTTCCAAAACTGTCTGGAATATTTTGTGCATCTAGTGGTTCCTTCATGGACTTGAGTCTTTGATAAAATGTGTTATCTTCTTCATCTGGGTTCTTTCCAATATCTCCTTCAAATGTGAAGTTGACTTCTGGTGCAGTTTCTTGTCCCATTGGAG
>CAUYSK010077884.1:0-36103 GCA_963575035.1 Avahi laniger | reverse complement strand
GAGGCCGAGGTGGGTGGACTGTTTGAGCTCAGCAGTTCGAAACCAGCCTGAGCAAGAGCAAGACCCCGTCTCTACTAAAATTCGAAAGAAATTAATTGGACAACTAAAAATATATAGAAAAAATTAGCCGGGCATGGTGGCGCATGCCTGTAATCCCAGCTAGTCGGGAGGCTGAGGCAGAAGGATTGCTTGAGCCCAGGAGTTTGAGGTTGCTGTGAGCAGGAGTTTGAGGTAGCATGATGTCATGGCACTCTAGCCCGGGCAACACAGTGAGACTCTGTCTCAAAAAAAAAAAAAAAAAGGTAAGTGAAGTGTGCCATGCGTGGTGTTGGAATGCCATCTGATTGAAACATCCACTCAGTGGAGTGGGAAAATCTACACTACGTCTCCAATAGATGGCCTATCTCCACTTTAATATTTTCAGTGTGCAACACATACAACCCATGTGTTTGCAGAATGGGCCACTTCTGTTTTCCAACAGCTCCAATGCTTAGGTTTGGGTCAATGTTCAGGTCAATATCATGCAGTTGTCTCCCTCTTCTATATTTTTATTCATCTGATCATTTCACTTCCCTCCTGTAAACACTAATAACCCTCTAGTGGCTTCAGAAGAAATCCAAATGCCTTGGCATGGCATTTCAAGAACTTTATGATTTACCTCTCATTTTTTCACCCAAACTTACTTCCATTTCCCTTCAGCCATTTATTCAACAAACATGTATAGAACCCCTATATATAGTGGGCACTGTGGAAATGCTGGCACTGCAAAGAAGAAAAAAGTTTCTCAAACTAAGAACCTTCTTCTAGGAACTCATTTCCAGTATCCTGAGGACTACCAACACCAGGCTATTAACTGTTTCTCAAAGATGTCATATATCCTTGCAAAACTACGGGACAGTTCTTCCTTCCTGAAATGCCCTTTCTTCCCTATCTCTGCTGGTGCAAATTCTGTTATACTTAGAGCTACTTCCTATGGGAGCCCTTCTCTAACCTCAAAGTCAGAATTCTGGACCCGCCTTATCTGTACTGCCATAGCACTTAACTTCTGAGAAAAGGGCCTAAGAAAAGAGGACACCTGAAGATACCAATGGGAGAAATCTGGCTTATATAAGCAAAGATAGAAATTTATTGAAGGATACGGAACAACTCCAAAAATGAAAAGGAAAGTCGAAAAGCCAGACTTTAGAATCGACAGAAACCAGGATACCTCTTGGGTTCCAGGGAAAAGACACTAAAGATGCTTTTTTCATTGTCCAAGGAGGGTTAAAACATTTTGATTGACAATACCTGTAAGGCTGAATTCAACGAGGCGGGTGAGGCTGTTCTCTGAACCACAGCACATACGCTGTTGCCAGCTAAAAGAGATCATATGAGGCAGGAATGCAACACACACACACACTCCAGTAAATGTTATAGCTATAGGAGTTATCAAATTTTTCAAAATAAACTTGCTTGGAAATTTCTGGAGTCTTGATTTAAATATAGATAAGTTGCTATATGTTAGATCTATTAATACAATAAGATGTCAATGAAGTAAGGATTGTGAGGCATGGCCTAACTTTAACAACACAAAAAGTGTTTAATATTTTACATATATAACAATACCAAACACTTCTATAAGACAAAATCACTCATTTTTTCCTACATCCTCTTCCAACATTTGATCATACATATGTAAAATCCTAACATAAAGATAGTCATGTTTTCTGAGCAGCCCCCTTTGTCTGTATCATGCACATTTCTCCAGGTTGCCTCATAGTCTTTAATTATAAATTAATTTATAATTTAAATTTATTTTAAAACTTTAAAACAGTGTTTTTATTTTAATTATTTTATAATATCCTGTGTTACACATAATTTGCTCATTGAATCTCATGGATGTTTAGGTATTTCTAATTTTTGACCTTATACATTATTCTATAATTAATGTCTTCACATAGACAAATTTTTCTTTCTTCGTATTACTTCCTTAGGATAAATCCCAATAAGTAAGATTTGTGTAAGATAAAGTAGAAACATTTTATAGTTCTTAAAATGCTTTGCCCTATCAGTTTAGAAAAGATTTACCACTTACGATTTGCCATCAGCAATGTTTAATAATTCTGAATTCCTCAATTATATGGCCTTACCATCATTTTGCTGTCATTAAGATTTAACGTGGCACTTTGTTGTTTAAATTTGTTCTGTACATGGAGGGATTCTCCACAATATATTAATATTTCCTTATACTAGTGCAAGAGGCAGGTTAGTCGGGTGCCACTACTGACCTGTCCTATGTTGTATTTCTTGTGTTTGTGGTGTTTTTTTTTTAATTTATCTAAATATCTTCTCCATTCCAGCAAAAACAATTTTCTTGTTTTCCAATGTACATGATTGTGTTAACGTGACTTTTTGAGCCCTCAAGTGTTTTGTTGGTCAAAAAAGATTACTTGTAAGTTCACTTGAGTTTTAAAAAATTAGCTTTCAATTCACTGAAGTTACAGACTTAAAAATATTAGGTTTTTAAGTTCACCTTAGAAATCTTATTATTTTATTTATAAGCCAAAAAATGTTTAGTAATTTCTTTGAAAATCATTTAGAATAATATTTTGCTCCATTTACAAACTTTATTAAACACTTACAAATAATTTTAACTGTATTAATATATTTTAAATATTTTTTAAAAGTACTGCTATTGTTACTTTTTTCTGAGAACTTTTAGAACCTTATTGTTCAAGTAGATTAAACCTGTAAGTATGATGAACTTTATGTTTAACTCTTCCAATACTCTAAATAATCTTGGTACGATTTAACTTAAAAGCACAAGTCTAAATTACTTATACAATTATACATTTTAAATTGGAATGATAAGATTGACCTATTATTGCAATAGGTAACAATATTCCTAAATATTATAAGATAAAATAATACATATATAGATTCTTTATTAGAAAGGTATCAATGCCATGTGTTTGATTTTCTATAAAGAGTGCTAAATCTACCCACAAGGAAATCTTCTTGGCTAGCTGAAGTTGTTCCTCCATCAGAGATCTGGCCTGGGATATTGCCTGGATTCTTGTTGGTAACTCTGGGGGAACACACTGAGCCTCATTTACAGTTTATAGCAGAGACCTCATAACTTAAGAATTGGTTGCATGGCCCTCCTGGCTTCATGCCCAAAATGGTCCTCGTCTCTGTTTATCTTGCAGACGTCTGAAACTCTTACCCAGACTGGTCACTTGATGATCCTAGGCTCTTATTTGGTTTCCAACTCTAAAATCCTTGGAGCTTGACTCACTTCTGTATACCTTTTGCATTTTTATTTTATCAAGTCTACACAAGTCTTAGGGATACTAAAATGATATCCAGCTGAAATCTTGATATCCTATGTGGCTTTGCCTGACTTGTCAGTCACAATGTATAAGTTCATTCTACTGACAATAATAAATTAACACCCACTTTTGAGCTTTTGTTTTTCTCCTCTTTGAAATTCATGTTTTCCTTTCTATTAGTAACCCTTTAAGATCAAATTTTGCAGAATTTTGACATGATTAAATTGACACTACATGACTTTACATTGCACCTCTCACATTGTTGGGTTCATGAACTAATTATACCTTTATTATAACAATGATTTGTAGCCAAACATCTAGAAGCCTATGCCATGTAAAAAGGCACAGAGATTTTCCAAAAATTAGAATAAAATATTTGTCACTATTTCAGCATTTGGCAATATCCAAGAATTCCAGGTATTTGATGAATATAGGAAGATTGAATGACCACATAATTAGAACAACTATAATTATGATGCATTGAACATTTACACTAATACTGACTAACATTCAGTGAGCTGTCACCGTGTCAAGGACTCTGCACGGTACTTTACATGCACTGTCTCATTTAATCTAATCAACACAGAACCCATGGAGTGATAGGATTCATAACCTTCTGCCATTCTTGGTTCAGGGGGAGAAAAGGAGAACTTATAAGGACAGAAACATACATATATTAAGCACCAATGCAGCATCTAGCTCTGAGAATGCTTAGGAGTTAGTAAATAAAGTGTCTCATGAAAAGTTTGGGGTGTTTTTCCTTCCATGTGTTAATCAGCAATAAACATTGTGTGCACATCAGAATACCTGCCACTGTGAAGTCATTTGAATCTTCAAATTTAAGTTTCAGGTCTGCTATCGTTTGAATGTGTCTCCCAAAAGTTTACATGTTGAAAACTTAATCGCTCTTAAAGGTGGGAACTTTAGGTCCTGAGGGTTCCCCCCTCATGAGTGGATTAAGGGATGGCAGAGGGAGAGAAAGGAGACATCTGTGACCAGAGGGCTCTGGGAGCAGAGTCTTCTCTGGCAATTCTGAAGCTGGAACAGAGCAGCTGACATAAGCACAAAGCTTCCTCCAATAAGCTCCCCAATTCATAATGTGGCTCACAGATGGATTTTAATAATAAAGCTGAGCCATCTGGTAGCTTCCTATTTTAGCTAATTATTCTTGGTAAGTAAGTGCTAAGCTGTTAAAATCATTGTTCAATTTTTTTTGCCACCTTCCCTCCATATTTTGGTTTCCTGGGGTAAATCCCTACCCTACTTACTGTTCTGAGGAATGCCTGGCTTGTCTACTATTCTTAGCAGAAAAGCCCCTCAAAGCTTCCATTAGCATTCTGGTTCTCTAAGTTTTCCACCAAAGTACACTACCCTAAACAGGAGAATTATTTAAGTGCATATCCCAGGCTTCTAGGGTTGTGGCCCAAAGCAGCTTTCACTAGCAGTCTCTTGTACTATAACTTAAAATTTTACACCAAGTTTTCTTTTTGCCCCCTTATTATATAGATGCCTCATTTAAATGTAAAAAAAAAAAAATCAATTACCATTGAGTCAAACAGTCTCCAGGAAGATGCATCAAATTGTCATGTGCCATTCTGAATCCTTCATAATAACATTGCCACATTGAAAAAGTATGAATAGAACTAAGGTAAAAGACTTTAGGAAGGTATGGAATAACAGAAGAGACACGCCCCTGGTCAGGTGCTGGCAGTGGGGAAAAAAAACGCAGATAAGTGAATACCTAAAGAGGTAACGAAAGTATCTAGGAAACAGCTTAGAACTGAAAAACCATGGAGAAATGATACTAGCCTGAGGCGTTGGCCCCTAAGGCTTCAACCTCATTCTTTATGTCATACACCTGGACCCTCATCCTTCCCCGGCCCAAGGCCCTGAGAGCCACCACCTAGGGCCACCCCGTTTCCTCATTCCAGAAAAAAGGTGATAAGGGAAATCTCTGCTCCAGATACTCTCCAAACTATAACTCCCGAATTCTCAGAGAGATTTCAGAGCATGACTAATCTTGATTCAAATCCCAGCTCTCATTCGCAGAAGCTGTGAAACTTTGGGCACAATGGCTTCAATTTCCTTAGTGGTAAAGGTATGATATTTATCTCATGGGTCTCTTCTAAAGATTAACTGAGGTTAAGCATATAGTAGGTGAACACAGTTGGTGCTTTTAAAATGATAAATGTTTTATAGATGTACGAAATGGGCAACTATTTACAAAGAAAATAAAGCTCTTTTATTTGATATAACTAAGTGAATGCCCCAAATGAGCTCCCTCCCACCTGCTTGGGGCGGGGTGAAATGAGAGAAATGAATAGAACACGTTTGTCCAGTGACAACAACTTTGTGCCTTGCAGGGGTCTTGGATCTGTGTTCGGCCCCTCGGTTGTCACTGCTTTCCATTGCAGAACATCTGCTCGAGTCCCTGGAGCTGCTGTGCTGGAGGTGGCTGGCTGGCCTGAGGGCTGTACTCTCTGCTGAGTGTCCCTGCTCAGTGACCAGTGGTGGCTGTCTCTCGCTGCTGCAGGCTGCCCAGGTGGCGGTCTCCTTGCCAGAGCTAAAAATCGCAAGTGAAATGAAGCAGCTTCCCTTGTTTTGGCTTTTCCCTGAATCCCTCTAAATCCCTCCTTGGTCTTCAACATCCAAGACTTGCTTTCCCTCCTGTCTGTCTCTGCTTCTCTCTGTCCCCTCTCAAGGCTGATTGGGGAAGCCTCTGCCCACTTTCCCAAGGTCTGTTCCATGATACGCTGAGCCCTTTCCAGCCCTGACTTGTGGTACCTTAAAAGTCAAACTCACTAGCTACATAATAGAATGCTTAAGAAATTTAAAAACCTTTGTTCTCTAGATAAATTCTAGATTTGAAGACTATTGTCTTGCTGTGGTCTCAAAAATTCTATTCCTGTTGTCAAACACTGAATACAGACTCTTTGCATTCCTGCGGTAATAATCCTAAACCTCTCTGATACAGATGGATGCCTCTGGCAAAACAGAGAGAAATACAAACAAGAAAAGCACACTGATAGATTTAAAAATATATGTTATCCTCATGACACTATTTCTTTTTCCATAAAGGCAGTGTTTTAGTTGGTACGGAGTTTTCGTAGCACTACACTACCTATACTGTATTTTGTATGATGGGAGTTTAACAGGGTTTTATGGGCTGGCCTAAGAGTGCAATCATCATAAATAACATGATTTCTATGGGAAAATTTCTTGAGAGTGCCTAATAACTGACTTCCAAATGAATTTTTGGAACACAGCTGGTTTGTAAGTTGAGAATGGTCAGTATTCCACTTTAATACCAAAAACTTCCCCGAGTTACACAAAGTGAAACCTAAGGAGGATGATTATCTTGGACTAGAAAAATTAATATTTCTAGTTTCTCTGTTTTTATAACTTACTTCCTTAGCTTTTTAGCACAAATATAATAGATCAGAGAGGCCAAATTTGAACTATAAACTAGAGCCTGTGGTGAATTAAATATATTTGCTTTGTTCTGCAGATGTTAAACACAATTCCCACAAAATTTGAAAGGTGGAGTTAATTCTGACTTAGACGAATCTAATGAGCATCTGTTTTGATTTTTCTAACCATTGATCTGATTTTCTTTTAACTTGATACTGGTTGGTTTATACAAGTCCATGTGATAATTGCATATAGCCAAAGGTGAAGTCATTCCAGAATCCCCCAAATAGTTTTTTTCATAAAATGTCAAATGATTCTTTAAAGACATTTAACAATTTTGTATGAGCACAGAATATGTGGCACATAAATACATTTGCATTTACTTCTATAGATATGTCTATAAATAAATACATAATTAAATAAAAATTGAGAAGTTTTTTTTCTGTAAAAGGAAGAAATTTCTTTAACAAGGATATAGAAAATTATGAAACTCTGCTATGGGCTGAATTGTGTCCCCCAGAAATTCGTATGTTGGAGTCCTAACCCTCAATACTTCAATACCTTAATGTGACCATCTTTGGAGACAGGGTCTTTAAAGAAGTAATTAATTTAAAATGAGGCCAGTAGGGTGGACCCTAATTCAATATGTCTGATGTTCTTACAAGAAGAGGAAGGTTGGACACAGACACATATACAGAGGGAAGACCAGGCGGAGACACAGGAAGAAGACAGCCACGTACAAGCCAAAGAGAGAGGCCTCAGAAGAAACCAACCTACAGACACCTTAATCTCAGACTTCCAGACTCCAGAATTTTGAGAAAATAAATTTCTGTTGTTTAAGCCGCTCAGTCTGTGGGACTTTGTTATGGCAGCCCTAGCAAATCAATATATTCCACAACCTAAAATTATGTCTAGAGATATAAAATGTAATTTAGGTTATTTGATGGAATAGATATTTTATACTATACTAACAGATCATGGGTTTTCAAATTAGGTTATATAGTGATAGTTTGGAGTTCTGCAAATGTTTAATTTGAATTTTACTATAAATTATATTTTAAATATTTTAAAATTATAATAAAAAATTCAAATGTATTAAGTGTTAATATTTGGCCCATTTTAGGTCTTGATTCCATTAATTTGCATTGCCACATCGTACCATTATTGCGTAGCTCTCAGAATAACGCTTCTCCTGACATCCCTGTGCATATATTTTAATTACTTGCAATATCATCGGAAATGCTGCAGCTTTGCACTAGTCTTTTTTTAATGCAGTCCTACCTCACTAATGTCTACATTTGGTAGTAATTCTTTGATTTTATCCCATTAAATAAAAATTACTGAATCATCAAAAAATATATTACATATTCTTACAAGAAAACTTGGAAAGGCAGTAGAAAGAAACATTCCCATAATCTCACCTCTTATATTAGTTATATTAGTAATTTTCTCTGTAATTTCTTGTTCGACAATTATTTTTACATTGTCAGAGTATTAGGAAATGCATGTACTGATAATTAAAAATCAAAAACAATTTTTGAGCACTCTAGCCCAGGCAACACAGTGAGACTCTGTCTCAAAAAAGAAAATGTGGTTCCAGAGTCTACCGATGAGGCACCATCAGCCACCGTTTACACAACTGTACGCGGGGTGTGCCGCACAAGCCCAGGAAGAGCCGCTCAGCAGCGTTAAAAAAAAAAAAAAAAAAAACAATTTTTGAGAGTAAAGTTAACATGCAATATGCTTACTGAGAAACATTCTGAAAATATAGAAAATAATAAAGAGAATAAAAATAAAATCACACACACACACAAATGCAGTTCTGCATCTATATCTACTTACATAAAATTATAAGTATACTACTTTTGTGCAGAGAGTGGAGTATAGGTATGCCACACTCAAAGAAATGTCAGGTAAGGCTCTGGCACATACATTTGGTGCATGCCCTCATCATGGTACATATCAGAATCAGGTGTATAAAAAGAAGACCCCACCATGACATGTGCAGTCACGGTGACATCATGTTAAAGGCAGTTTGGGCACATACTGTGAGCTGTCTGTATGACTTATGTATGTGTCTTAAAAAAAGCAAGCAGTTGGTTGGTATTATTATTAATATGAAGAGCAGTTAAATTTTGAAACAAGAATGTCCTACATCTTTCAGTTTAATCAGTTTAATTAAAGAGAATCCTAAGTTTAATTAAGATTCCATTTAATTGAAGAGAATCCTAAGATTGCAAGGAAAACTGCTTTAAGAAAGGAATACTATTAGCAACTCAAGATTTCCTCAATACGAAAGATAACTGGATGCTGATGCAAATTTGAAGCAATCATCTCTAAGCCTCTATTTCCATTTTTTTGTTTTTATGTATAGTCCTTTTACTATCTTTAATTGACTTTACAGTCAGCAAATACTAGACACTAATTAAACACTGGCTTGATCCCCTCAATTCAACATAAGATTTCACATGAGAAAAGTACATGGAAACCACTGACATAGAAGAATAAGTAAAGGAACCAAAATCTTTAATCTAGAGAAACAAAAGTTAAAGGGAAATATTCAAGCTAACTTTGTCTAACTGAAAGAGAAGTTTTTTATTCCGGTTGCTTCAGACAGTAGGAAAGTGAATTAATGAAATTGCAGAGGGACAAATCTCAGCACAATACTGTAAAAGAATTATTTCTTTCTAAAAGTAAAGGATTGTCTTGTGAGCTCCCAATGACTCTAGCATGGGAGATATTCAGGCAAAGGTTGGGGCTTTCAGAGGGACTCCTTTTGGGGGAAGAAAAGATTAACTTCAATTCAGAGCTCAGAATTTAAGGAGAAATCATGGTTGGAAAGAAGAAAGAAAGCCTGTTGGCCCTCCTCTTTCAGGGATTTGGGAGAAAACCCTTGAATTTTCTGCACGCTTAATCATGTAAACCAGCAGATTAAAGTCACATATAGCCAGACTGCTCTGCCTGATACGGCAGAGCTCTATAGCACAGAGCAACTTTTGAAAATCTCCCTCCTTACGTGGGGATAAAGTGGTGCTTGGAAACACTAAGCTTCAGGAATTGGGGTTTGGAAGGTAGGAAAAACAAGAAAAGGGATTCAAGAAATTATAACCTGAAAGGGAGAAATAATAATTTTGAGTTGACTTACATAAGAACATATTCAGGTTTATGCAATTAAAAAGGGAAGCAAAGACGCCTTGTCGATGAGGATGTGTCCAAGCCTACCCTAATATTAATGGTTTATTCAAGCTCTTGAATATTTACTTTGGGAAAAAGTTGGGGCATGCCCATTGCAAACTGTGACTTACTGTTGAATTCATCCAAGAGAGGCAGTATAGCATGATAGTTAGCAGCATGCATACCTTCTGGAGCCTGACTTCCTGGGTTCAGTGCCCGGTCCTCTTTAGAGTGAGACTAACTCATCCCGGTTTGCCAGAGCCTTTCCCCAGTTTTAACTCTGAAAGTCCCATTTGTTGAGAGCCTCCTCAGTCTTGAGCAAACCAGAACTGTTGGTCATCCTAGCTCTACAGCTTGCCAGTTAGGAGAACTTGTATAAAGTACCTAAATTCTGTGGGGGCTGTAAATGTACCTACCTCATAGAGTTGCTATGAGAATAAAATGAGTAATTAATATAAATTGTGTAGAACATGAGTGATTTTTATTATCTGTGATCTGTTCAGTCAACAATGTGACCTTAAGTAACATGTCGGTTCTAGTATGTTTATATGCAACTATTTTTTTTTTTTTTTTTGAGACAGAGTCTCACTTTGTTGCCCTGGCTAGAGTGAGTGCCTTGGCGTCAGTCTAGCTCACAGCAACCTCACACTCCTGGGCTCAAGCGATCCTCCTGCCTCAGCCTCCCGAGTAGCTGGGACTACAGACATGCACCACCATGCCCAGCTAATTTTTTCTATATATTTTTAGCTGTCCAATTAATTTCTTTGTATTTTTGGTAGAGACGGGGTCTCGCTCTTGCTCAGGCTGGTCTCAAACTCCTGAGCTCAAACGATCTGCCCGCCTCGGCCTCCCAAAGTGCTGGGATTACAGACGTGAGCCACCGCGCCGGCCATTATATGCAACTATTTAAAACAACTCCCTCCCTGTTTTCATCATGGTCCTACTAACAGCCCAATTACTGGCCATAAAAAAGAAATGGATGTTCTCCATCATTTAAATCCATAGATTTAAATTCATATATAAACTGCATACACATTATTCAAATCCACTGATCAGAAGACTACACTCTCCAGAAATTTCACAAAAACGCTTTCTCTGTAGAAGACACTGCGGGTCTTAGAATCACCTAAAACAAACCTGAGCAGGATGTTGGGAGGATGGGGCAAAGGGACCAGAGACAGAATGGATCACTCAGCCAGGGGAGTCAGTGACGCTGTGGATCCGGACCCTTGCAAATGCTGAGAGCAAAGACACACTAAGGAAAAGTCTTGGGAATAATGCAGTGCTCGTTTTCATCACTTATGTATAACTTTCTGACATTCAACACAAAACAAAAAAATGTAAAATGTATAGTATATATTCTCTGTAGCACTGGGCAAGAACAGTGCTTCACAGCCTGCAAAGTACCCCGACCATATCTGGAGTGAAAGATTGACAGTGGAAGAGACCATTCCTTGCCATAAAAGAAATCATAAAAGTGGTGTCACTACTTTGAAGTGACACCGCTAGACCCACGCCCACCATGCCACTATTCCTACCTTAACAAAAGTGGGCTGGATGATCTTTGACTGTCCTTCAGGGAAAGAGAGAGCGAGCAGTTTCGCTGATTCAGAGCTCAGAAAGTATTAACTGTTATTAAATAGTCACTAAAATAAAGCAGAGTAAGCAAAGGTCAGTGAAGACCCATGTGTGTGGACTGGACCCCGTAAAGCACATTTGCTGGAGGACTGGATCCGGCTTTCTGCCTTCTAAGCAGCTGGAGCGGGGTGTGGGGGGCACAGGTGTCATGCCCCCGGGCACCCCTGCCACCAATCCTTCAGAGACAGGAAGTTTGCAAGTTGCCAGGCTTTGAAAGTATTGTTCCTTAAGATTATCCAGAGGTAACAGACCACATGAATTTTGTTCTTTCATGGAAGTTCCATTTATTCACCCTAGAGGTTGGTTTAGACAAAAGAAAGACTTAGTCAACTGGAGCCTGACTTACTACAACCATCAATTAACATTTTTCCTTTTCATTTAGCTTCCATGAGAAATGAAATGAATCACAAGAAAGTCATTTGACATTAGCAATTCATCTTTTTAATGGGGCTACCTGGTGTAGCCAGGTATTAGTAAGTATTTTTTTCTGGCTCATCTTATACACTTTCTGTATTTGTGATCAAATAAAGACTGTGAATTTATGCCCAGATAAAATGCTCCATATGCATGAAGTGGTATGAGAGATCCAGAATGATTTCTACTAAAAGGTTTTTAGTTCACTTGCAATCAAAGAGCACGCTAGCCTTTCAGAAGTCGAAGAACCTTAGAGATAGGGTGTGAGCTTCTCGTCCAATTCATGCCCCTTCACTGTCAAGGTCGTCCAGGTTTGATAACAAATCATTTGCTCACCATACTGATCATATATCACTGTGTTTTTAAAACAATGTTGGCAGCAGAATCCTCTTTTCAAACTAAATCTGACTCAGAGAGCTGATACATAGACAGGGTGACTGGCCAGTTTGACCAGAACAAAGGAGGGGCTTTAGAATGAAGGACTTTAAGGCTAAAACTGGGACAGTCTCCGGCAAACCAGGTCAGCTGATCACCCTATTGCAAACCACACAGCTCTGTTTTGCTAGTGTAGCAGTATTTTATAAATACAAATTCATAATACTCACTTATTAAGTCAATCAATTAAAAAATAAGGCCATTTCAATAACCACACACAAAAAAGAATAATATTGGGAGCGACAGTTGCATTCTTACATGAGTCTCAGAATCCAGCTTATTTTTTTGATTCATTTTGGATTCACAGAACTGAGGAAATTCTGATTCACATGAATAAGTAGTTGTGAATGATAGTTTGCTGCTATTATTTTAACAGTCTCCCTTATAAGCTCAGGATTCTTTCTTATTAGACTGGCCCAGAGGCTTATAAGAAGAAAAGCAAAATATGTTTGTTTTAATGTCAAATCACTAACAATGTCTAACACATTCTTTACGACAAATGCAAAGGTCAGATTAGAGGCATCCAAAACTTACGAAGGGTGTAAAAACTCTCTTACACCTCATATACGTGTGTATATATAAACTATGTGACATGCCAGCGGCTCACTTCTATTGTTCAACTATCCCAGTGCCACATACTGATGTGTGTGGGCCTAGCTGGCTTTCTTGTCCTTTAGTTGAGGCTCTAGAGTGTTTGCTATAATAGTGTAGTGTCCTGTACGCTTCTGCACTGGGAGTACATGTGCAAGCCTAGATTTTAAGAAACACCAGCATTCTTAATTAACATTAATATATTTACAAGAAGATGTGGCAGGAGAAATTTTGTCGCAATGTCTACAAAGAAAAAAAGTTAAACAGGTAACGCACATTAAAAGGTTGTTGATAGTGCGCTGTGCAGTGACACATAACATATTTTGGTTTGCATACTATTTCTAATAATCAAAAACATGCTTTGAAGTAATATTCAAATCATGTACTTGCAGAGCTGGGTTCAGAAAGTGCAAAAGTAACAATAGGGAACATTCTTTTATATAGAATTTACTGTGTGCCAAGCTCTAAATATTAACTCAATCCTCACGACAATCTTGAGACAGGTACTTTATGCTGGGCTAAGTGATTTGCTGAAGATCACAAAGCTGTTAAGTGACACTGCTGGACTTGAACTCGGACCTGCTGGATCCAGAGAGTCTGTGTTCCTCGCCACCAAACTGGACACTAGCACTCACCTCAGTTTAAAGCCCCCGCTCCAGTGTGTTTTATAGACCAGAAAACCTGCTCCTGAAAGGTTATAGAACTTGGCCAAGGCAACACCATTTGTAAATGGCAGAAGGTCAGGAACCTGCCTCCTGGAAGCCCACATCAGAGTCCTCTCCCTGAGAGGACTCCCTGAGCCTCTCTCCGAGCACTCTGCTTAACCCACTTGTGCAGACGTTAGCAGCAGAGAGCAGTACTGCACTGCCAGGACCCTGCCTCTAGGTAGGGAAGGTTTTCTAATTCATCGGGTATCACTTTATGAGCATTTGCTCTGCCGGACACACAGATGCACACTCCACAGCCTCAATGGGCACTTACGAGTGAGTGAACAAGGTCCTATTCCATTATAAACAATAAAGAGAGCCTCTTTCTTGTGCAGATTACCTCAGCTATAAAGGATCTGGGGATCTGTTTACAATTACACAAATATTGCCTGTTTTGTTCCAGGCAGGCCTCTTTAAAACATCATAAGCAAGCCACAAAAGCCCAGAGGGTGGCCCCTTTTCTCCCTGAGTATTAAACAACTCTGTTGACTTCTAGAGTGCTAGAGCTGCTCCATCCTTCATCAACAGCTACAGAGAAAAAACAGCTGCCGATTTGGTGCATATTGCTAAATTACCCATCACATGTACCCCAAAAAGCAGACTAGTGGAAAATCACAAGTGCCTTAACACATGCATGCCATTCCCTACTTAAAATGTGTCACTAAAATTTAAGAGTGGATACTATTATATAATGTCTAATATTTTCCAAAGAAACATCACAAATGGCGGTGAGATTCCCAGACTATCTTCTTTCCCAAATGTACTCAATCCCTGTGTAGCTGAAGTACTGGACTCGCAATCGAAGAGAAAATGATATTGTACAACAGACTGCCTTCAAAATATTAGATGTACTGTATATTTAAACCTACACCTTATATCTTAAAAATAAATGCATATAGTAATTTCTGGAACGTACTGGGATATTTGTAACTAAACGATGTTGAAAGCATAATTAGATAACTGGTCTTAGTTATCTTTAATTCTGACACCTGAGGGGAAAACAAATCTAATTAGAGAAGACACGGTAGTGGGTAGCAAAAGCAGTGCCGAAAGGAGCTTCTAGGCACTTTTAAGCACTAAAACTAGAAAGAGAGAGCATTGGCTCTCCATACCTAATTTTAAAATTTTTGGTTTTTTATTTCAAAATATTATGGGGGTACAGATGTTGAGGTTACATATATTGCCTTTGCACCATTGGAGTCGCAGCAAACGTGCCCACCCCCAGACAGTGCCTAGTGCACCATCAGGTGTGAATTTACCCATCCCCTCCTCCCTCCAACTCCTGCCCGACACCCAGTGAATGCTACTTGCACGTGCGACATCCGTGTCTAATTTTACTTCTTAACCGAGGCTCTCCTCTTCCTTCCTCTCAGGGGGGAATCAGGAACCATGGTCATTTGCTGCTTCGCGCTGCCTGCTTCCAGCTCGCTTCCGCCTTCGCCGTGTCTCGAATCCCACAGACCCATGGCGAGGTCACAGGCTGGCCAGGGGTCAGGCAGGGTCAGCGTGGCCTCACACAGGCACCTCTCACGGCGCTTCTGGAGGCTGGCAGTCGCCCACCCACGGACTTGTTCCCAGGCGAGAGGTCACAGCACTGACTGACCGGGGCCGGACAGCGGACCTGTGCTGCCCGTGTGACAGCGGCCACCCTCCGCCTGACCCCTGAGGTAGCACCCGCGGACAGTGACCCAGAATATTCCATGTTTATATTCAGGGTAAGAAGATGGCTAATAAAGAACCCAGGCCATGCTCGCTCGCACCAGATGAAAAATATGAGTACAACATAGGCACTGAATGTAGATTGCATGAAGGTAGTAACTAACTTCCATGACCTAGGACCTAGAGCAAACCGTCTGACTCCTGCTTACTTTGACAAACTCTGTTGAACATGGCTGCCTCTAGGAACCCTACTCTTCTGTGACAGGAAAGGGCCCCTCTCGCGTTCTCACATGGCCCCAAATCCCAGCTCCCATCACTCTGTCTGGGAATCCCGACCTGCTGGTCTCCATTTCCCACTGGACGCTGGACCATGGTGGTTAAGGGCATGCACTTTGGATCCAGACTGATCTGGATTCTGGGTCTGCCTCTTCCTAGCTGTGTGGCCCTGGGCTAGTTCCTTAACTTCTCTAAGTCTCGATTCCTTTATTTGTTCAATGAAGGTAAGAATACTGCTTACCTTATAGGTTTATTGTCACTAACACATATTAGAATAATGATTTAAGTTTCTGGAGGAAAGGTGCCCTGCCTTTTTACTGTGTATCACCAGCCCAGAGACGGTGTCGAATAAATATCAATTAATATTTGTGCCGGATACGGAGTGATGTTCTTCCACAAGGCAGCTGTGCTAAGAGTTACGCTGCCCTTAAGGTTTTCTCAGCCCCCGATGCTGCGCCTGACTTTAAGGATGATGGCTGGGCTCAACTATTTCAAGTGTGGAAGGGCATCCTTGTTCTGTGACGTGCTGTTTCGCAAACAGGCCACCATCTGCTGCAGTGATAAAAACGTTTGGCGCTGAATTTGCTGTGGTTGTCAGTATCGACGTGCCTGATATTTAGAACACTTATTTTTTTATGGAGCTGATTTGGGAGCACAGAAAGCTTCTGGGAAAACTGCCCTACATAGCTGCCCTTTACAAGCAGAACAGCTGTGCCGCAGTTTTACTGTTCTGAGGCTGAGAATAGGGAATTAAAGAATCCTGACAGTCAGGCTCCGTTTCGGAGCCCTTATAGGATGCTATTCCAGGGCAGTGCACACCCATCTGCGCCTAGATTTCCAGTGTTGCTTTCATTTTAGTCCTTAATGTTGCATGTCAATGTGAAGCTTTTAAAATACCATAGTGGATACACATCTCGGTCCACAAGCCTGATGTGTAAGAAAAATATTTTCTTGAGTTTTGTTTTCCCTCTAAAACAACTTTATGTCTATTTTGAGTTCCTATTTCTTGGGAGCTGCAGAAGTTTATCAGTTCAGTTGGAATCCCCTTTTCTCAAATGTTGCGTGGAGCACTCGAGGGTTCACACAGTCTCAAGCCGGTGCGGAGCCTGAAGATGTGCCTGGGTCTCAGTGTGTCTGTGTTTGCTGACTCATCTGTGGCCCTCAGGCATGGATCCTCCAGCTCACTCCTGAGACAGCCAGAGCTCCAGTCTCCTGGCCACTTCCGGTGCCACCCTTTGGAGCATCGCAAACATCCTGTGGCTTTCTTGCGAGGGTGGAGTGTGGGATTCTCTGTGTGGCTCTCTGTAGCCTTCTTTGCCAAGACTCACTGCGCAGCCATTCCCTGTCTAAGGCTGCGTGGCCGCCGGGGGCTCTAAGCACATGTCCTCTGTACAAGGCGGGTTTCAGCACTCACCTGGCATCTAGGACCAGTGCCATGCCCCCTCTTCCCTGGAGGGAATCCAGGTGACAATCTAGAGAACCCTAATACTCATCTGGCTCTCAACAATTTGGATAATTACAGAGTCCTTTCCATTCCCCTAAGGCTGTGGGATTTTGAAACAAGAAGAGACTCTCTTTTTTCCCCTCCTTTGTTCTGTGCCACACTCCTACCCAGATGCAAGGCTGCCAGGAGAACGGGCAGGAGTCGACAGAGAAGGGGAAATAGTGAAGGGCAATGGAGAAGGGTGGCCATCCGTTAAGATTTCAAAAATCGTCTTGGCATCTTGACACAGTACACTCATTTGTCTCATTTAATTGTCACAGTAGTTGTGTAAGGTAAAGGGCCTCACTTTTCAGGTGAGGAGGGCTGAGACTTTGAAAGATTAAGTACTATGCCCAGCGCGTGTTTTAGATAAACAAATGACGTGAGTGAATTTCCCCCATTTTTTACCCTTCTGTGCACATGCTAGCGGGCGGTCCATCCCACCTGTGGCAAAGTGTGGGACAGGCCGCCGCCAGCATTCTTCCCCCTTCCATGGTGTCTTGCTTTGGAAATTGCTGCTCCTCTAAGGTGTGACAACAAAAACAACACTGTGTGGGCAACCAATAATTAAGACTCTCTCACACTTCCCTAGAACTAAAACAGTCTTAGCCATAGGGGTAAGGATTTGTTGAGCCGGATACTGCGTCAGGCACTGAAAACATAAAAACGCAAAAATAAGTAAGTAAGCTTCGGCTCTCCTTTGGCCAGGCAGCCGCTGACGGTTCCACCTCCTGGCATTCATTTGTTCGATTTCCTCGCCTTGAGTGTGGGCTGGACCTAGTGACTCACTTCTAATGAACAGAGTACGTCAACAATGATGGCCTGTCGCTTCTGAGATGAGATGGCAAAAAAAAGTGGCCTCCATCTTGGGATCCCCTCTCACTCTCTCGCCAGCCTGCTCTGCGGGAAGCCAGCTGCCATGGCAGGCGCTGCCCCGCAGAGTGGCCCCTGTGGCAAGGAACGGATGTCTTTGGTCAACAGCAGCAAGGGTCTGACTCTTGCCCATGGTCACATGAGCAAGCTTAGAAGTGTATTCTCCCCCAGCAGAGCCCTAAGGTGACTGTAGCCCCAGCCAATATCTTTACTGCAGCATTGTAAGAAACCCTGGGCCACCGGTACCCAACTAATCGGCACCCTGATTTCTGATCCACATGAACTGAGAAAATAGATGTTTGTTGTTTCAAGCCACTAAGTTTTGGGGTTATTTGTTATACAGCAATAGATAACCAAGGGGGTAATAGTTATATACTGTGTATCTGCGGTCCCCAACTCTGGGCCCCGGACCAGTACCAGTCCGTGGCCTGTTAGGAACCGGGCCGCACAGCAGGAGGTGAGCGAAAAATCATGTTGGCGCTCATTTCACAGGAACATCCCAAACGGAGTTTCCATTGTCAGCCAGGTAGAAGCAAGAACATGCCCATAGCAGGCATTCTTTTCACCCCATTTTTTTAAATTAATGACTTCTTTGAAATGACTATCAAGACTTTCTATTTAACACTATTAAAAAAGTAATCCCTGTCAGATCAACAGAGGCATTAGATTCTCATAGGAGCACGAACCCTACAGTAAACCGCACATGTGAGGGATCTAGGTTGCGCGCTCCTTATAAGAATCTAATGCCTGATGATCTCAGGTGGAGCCGAGGTGGTGATGCTAGCCCTGGGGAGTGGCTGCAAAAATAGATTATCATTAGCAGGGAGGTCTGACTGCACAGAGGCCATAATAAATAAATTGCTTGCAGACTCATATGAAAACCCTATCAGTGAGTGACAAGTGACAATTAATCTGCATCTATTGGCAGGCTTTATAGTGGCAAGTGAGCATCTTACAATCCACCCCGCCCCCCGCCCCGGTCCATGGAAAAATTGTCTTCCATGAAACCAGTCCCTGGTGCCACAAAGGTTGGGGACCGCTGCTATATATTATTATATATAGTTTAGTTATATATAGTTATAATAATATATAGCAAGATAAGCAAAGCGTAACTAGCATATGCATTGTTTTTTTTTTTTTTTTTTGAGACAGAGTCTCACTCTCTTGCCTGGGGCGAGTGCCATGGCGTCAGCCTAGCTCACAGCAACCTCAAACTCCTGGGCTCAAGCAATCCTCCTGCCTCAGCCTCCCAAGTAGCTGGGACTACAGGCATGAGCCACCATGCCAGGCTAATTTTTTCTATATATATTTTTAGCTGTCCAATTAATTTCTTTCTATTTTTGGTAGAGACAGGGTCTCGCTCTTGCTCAGGCTGGTCTCGAAGTCCTGAGCTCAGAACGATCTGCCAGCCTCAGCCTCCCAGAGTGCTAGGATTACAGGCGTGAGCCACTGCGTCCGGCCCAGATTGATTCTTTATAACACATGAAACCCAAGTGTCTGCTTCTGGTTACCCCTAGGCCTTTGACTGTGTGAAGTTCAGTATGATCCCAAGATCTCTGTAGATTCCCCAGGGGGTGGGGCAGGGATTACATCTCATAGTCACCTCTCACTTGTGTCTTCTTCCTCCCTTGAATTCCTTGTCACTGCTGGTTGGTTCACTTCTTATGTTTTATACTCTTTTCTCATAGTGCTTTGTCCCTGCACCTTTTCCTTCTGCAAAGGCAACAAGTGAGGAAAGGTGGATGGATGATGGCAGTAGGGGGAAATTTACATTATAGCACAAAACCAAAAGTAGATTTATAATGGTGTACTAGACACCAATGTCTTGAATTTTCTTAGTCACCCTCCTCCACCAGGCATTTCCCAGTGACCAACTTTTCCCTTCCTCTCCTGTCTCCCCAACTCCTGCTCTACAATGTTATTCAGCCATTGCATTTTTCCTTTAGAGCTCCCCACATACAGGTTTATGTAATAAGAGATTTTTTTCTAGTTAAAGATTCAAATCCTTTTGCTTTCTTATACAGAGTAATTTTCTTCTTTGAATAAACAAATTTCTCATATGTGGCTAAAACTGGTGGGCATGGAGGTTATCACACCTTCTGTAACAAAATACTCCCAGTTAAAGGTGTTTTCCAAGACTAAAGAATTGTTTTGTTTTTAATAAGAGGAATTCTAAAATAGCACTTTCTCCCCCGCTTCCTGCTATGCAAGACTTTGATAAATGTTCAGGGATAACTATGAGAAGTGAATTAATGCCCATCTCGTACTTGGATAATCTGACTGACTTTCTACTATGCTTTCAGGCCTTAAGCTCCTAATGCCTAGTCAGCCTCCTCTGATGGGCATTCTCAGGACTGTTCCCCCAGTGTTGCACAACTCCAGAGGCATGCCTTATCTTATGTCTGCCTACATGGTTTTCATTGTGTTCTGTGTAAATGGTGCCCTCTGAAGTTCTCAAGGTCTTACTGTCCACACCTAGGATGACCAGCTTAGGTGAAACCTCAAGATTCAGTTGAGTTGCAAAAGAAAAGAAAAGAATGTAAGAGGGCTGCAAGAATCCCCTTTCCCATATTTTTCAAATTCTTACCTTTTCCTAACATGATTAAAACTAGGAATCATTGACCTGGTGTAGGGGTGGTACCATTCCTTGATCTATGGATTATTTACATCAGAGCACAACACAATAAACTGAAGATATGGATGAGAGACATAATCTCAGGGGTCAATCAGAGTCAGATCCCTGGGTCATTCACTCAACACACATAATAGTCTGTCTTCAAATAATACTTCTTCCAGTGTTCCCCACCCCAGGAAATGGCATCACCATCCACTTAATCATCATTCTGGGCGCCCTCATCACTTTTCTCTCTCATAGTCAATTGGTTCATTAATTTGTTATTGTATTCAACAAAAATTAATTGAACTCTATATTTTTGTCCAGGCATTCATTAATATTTATGTATTATCTACATTTGTGTCTACATTTACCTTTAGATAGAAATAATCCTTGCCACAATTTTCTGAAGTGGCTATCCTTTCCCTGTTTTAAAGATCAGAAAACAGAGATCTAGAGAGGTTGAGGAGAATTCTCTAACCTCATAAGGATGTAATGAAGATTAAATGAGATCTTACATGCAAAGCATTTAAAGGGGCTGGCACATAATAAGAGCTCAATAAATGTTGGTTACTATCAATATTAGGTTACATTGCCTTCTAATAAGAGGAGATACGGCACTGCATTTGCCTTCACAGTGCCTATAGTTTACTGGAAGGTACAGATTCATCCAGACAGTTACAAAACAGTGTTATGACAGAGAAGGTCTGAGTGTTCTGAAGTATCAAAAAAAAGCTTTCTAGAGAAAGCACAGTGTCCCAGTGTATAGCACAGAACATGTGTAGAACATGGTAGGGGCTCAAAATATGAATTCCTTAAAAAGTGAATGAAGGACATCAAAGTTGATGCCTAAAGATTAGGTAAGATTTGGTCAGTCGTATAAGGGGAAGAATGTCCCAGGCTGAAGCAACAGGACGTGCAAAGGTGTAAAGGCAAGAGAATGTGTGCCATATTGGGGGAAATGAAAGTAAGGACTGGCTGGAAAGCACAGTGCTGTGAGAGAGAAAAGAGATGAGATTGGAAAAATGAGTAGGAGCCTGGTCACAAAGGCATTGCCAACCAAATGTAAAAGTGACAAGTGTTAGGGCCCATGATAATGATGAAGAGATTCATTTTTTAGAAAACCAATCAGGCTGCAGTGAGGGAATGAGAGGGGAAAATAAGAGTGGAAACTGAGAGACCAATGAGGAAGCCGGTGCAGAAGGTCAGGAGTGAGGGAGCCAGAGCATGCGCCATGAATGTTGGGAACGGGAGTGGACAGGAGAGGCATTTAGGAGTTAGAATTGAACACCTTCAAAGACAGGCTGAGTCGAGGGGAATAGAGGAGATGGAGCCAAGGGTAATAACTAGGTTTCCTCCTTGGGAAACCTGAATGTATTTTGCCACAGTTCTCTGAGAAAAAGAACATACAAGGAGAGGAGTCAGATCACAGGGGAGCTGAAGAGGTGTGACCTATATATCCAGGTTGGGGCATGTGGAATCTGAGGGGCCTGTGAGATCTGTAAGAGATTTCCACTAAGCAGATGGATACATGGTGTGGGGTTTGGGAGAGAACCTGACTAGAGAGAGATTTGGTAGTTTTTAGAATCTAAGTGATAATCAAAGCCATGAGATTAGGGTGGGTGTATAGAAGTGTAGAGTGAGAAGAGAAGGGGGTCCCGCAAAAATAGCTGAGGAATAGTTAAGGGATGGCAGAGGAAGAGACTGAAAATAACAGCCAGAGACGGCTAGAGAAAGCCCAAGGAGAGCACGGTACCATGAAGGCCGAGGAAGAAGAATGCCTCAAGAGGAAGAGAACTGTCTTCTGTGGCAATGGCTCCTAATAGGTCAAGCAACATAAGGAGTGTAGCATAATAGTTACATATACAGGCTTTGGTTTCAGATTGCCTGAGCCTGTATGGTAAAGCAGCTACAAGAAAAGCAACTTCTTCCTTAGGACTGCATTTCTAGGTGTATATCTCACAGACCCATAAGTGACAGACCCAGAGCTCAGACTTTATCTGTGGCCTACTTGGAGTGCAACTCGGTCACCCTAGTCAGTGAGCAGTATGTTGGGGGCCCAAGATCATGGGGTCTTCCCCTGGGGTGTTCTCACATGGCCCAGGATCTGGAGCTGCAGGGCCTGGATCTCTGTTCACAGAACCTCAGCATATTTCAGCAGCAGCTAGAGCAAAGCAAGCACCAGTACAGGCGGCAGCTGACAGAGTGTCAGCGTCAGGAGAATCTCATTGAGAACCTGGTTAAGCAGCGGGATGCCCTACAGGATCAGCATGAGGCGTTACTGGAACAGGTGGGTTCTTCCTGCTGCCTGCCTTGCGTTGCTCCTCTCTTGGAAAAGGGCAACCCCTCAAAGGATTCCCAGAGGACAGGATGGGGTGACTCATTATAGAGTCTTCTGGGGGAGGGGACAAAGGTAATAGCATGGCTTGGGAGTGGCCTCTCATGGGAACTCCTAGGAGGGGATGATCCCTCCTGGCAACATCTCAGGAGCTCACTGAAGAATGTATCTTCCCTATTTAGATGGGCAAGGCATTTCTGGGGCCTCTGAGCCAGCTGCAAGTAGCTGACTTTGAGGAGATACGGAGCTATCGAGCACCACCAGAATCTGTGGTCCAGGTGACTGATGCACTGTGCAACCTCTTCCACTGTGAAACAGGCTGGGCCAGTGCTAAGCAACTGTTATGCACTGAGGATTTTTATCAGGTAGGGAAAGTGGGGCAGAATGAAAGAGGAGGGAGAGACATAAATGGGAGACTTGGCAGGGCTAGACTGTTGGGTCAAGGTACAGGGCACCCATGGCTTCCCTCATCACTTTACTGTACATCCTCCCAGAAGCTGGTGTTCTTCCCCAAGGAGAAGATGACAGACTCAGAGCTGACAAAGTTGCACCTAGCTCTGAAGGCTCCAGGTATGAGCAATGCAGCCCTGCAGGCAGTAAGCGCATCTGCGGCAAGCCTGGTGGCCTGGCTCTGGGCTGTTCTGTATTACGGGCTGGCACAGCGCCGGGGGCTGCCCACTGGCCTGCTGCTGCAGCAAGTGGAGGTAACACTGGCTCGGGAACAGGCTCGCCTGGGCCACTACCAGTTTCAGGCCCAGGAGCTCCTGGAGAAGAATTCGGCCCTGGCTAAGAAGGTGGAGGATGCCCAAGCTTCCTACAACTCTGCGGCAGAGGACCTCAATTGGGCACTGTGCGGCCAATATCACAAATGGCCCATAAAGGCTACATTGCTCACGCCCATGCACTCCTGGACTACACAGCTCCAGGTAACCAACCTCCTCCCAGATGTCTCTCCCAGAGTTCATTTCATGCCATTCCCCAGCTCTTCCCTGTGCCCTCACTGCCTCCCTATCTCTGCTCTCCTTGCCATGATCTCCTCCATATCCTGCTTTGCTCCCCCTTTTCCATACCTCTGTCTGCACCCCCTCACTGGCCTATACACCCTCTGGTCTTCCCTTCCACTGCAGAAGTTGAAGGAGCACTACATTACTGTGTTTGGAGATTCCCTCCTACATTCAGCTGCCATCATCTACCTGGGTCCCTTTCCACCATTGCGGCGCCAAGAGCTCCTGGACAAGTGGCTGGCTCTGTGTAGGGGCTTTCAGGAGGCCCTGGGCCCGGATGATGTGGCACAGGCACTGAAGCAGAAGCAAAAATCTGTCAGCATGCCACCAAAGAAGCCCCTGCTGCCCACACGCTCTCCCTTTAGTATTCTGTCCTTGATGAGCTCTGCATCCGAACAGTGCCAGTGGGACCGAGACCTGAAGCCCCACGCAAAGTCAGCCCGCCTGGTAGGCCTCCTTCTGCGAAGCACCACCCACTACAGTAGGTGCCGTTGGCCTCTGCTGCTTGACCCCAGCAACGAGGCCCTCATGTGGCTGAGCCCACTGCCTCTGAAAGAGAACAGATGCGTGGTGCCAGCAGGTAGAGGTAAGCAGGGATAATAAACACAAGGCTTCTGGAGTGTCTGAGCTGCCTAACACTCTCAGCCACATGTGGTCTTTCCCTTCATAATGGAGACACTGAATTTTTATAACCAGGATGTCTCAGATTTCACTAGCCTATACTATATTAATAAATTTGGTCACATTTATAATTTTTTTCTGTATATTACAGTGATTCTGAATCTACATGGCTGATGATCTTCCACTTTCCTGATCTGCTCAACACTACCCAAATTTGTCCAGTTTTCAGAAATCCTGGGGAATATTTCTATTGGCTCTGCTTGGATCAGGGACCCATCTGGGTGGAGTATTGGAAAGACCATTTTTCCTAAGAGAAGGAAGGAGAGGGTGTTTATTCCCCAGAAGGAGGGGTTAGGGGTTGAGTTGGTGAGAAAAATGTGATCTTATTTGGAAAAAAGGTCTTTGCAGATGTAATTAAGTTAAGAACTTTGAATGAGATCACCCAGTATCTGGGTGGGCCCTAAATCCCATGACAATTATCCTTATAAGAGAAGAGCAGACATAGATACACAGAGCACGGAGGAGGAAGCCATGTGAAGATGGAGGCAGATATTGGAGTTATGCAGCCACAAGCCAAGGAATGCATAGAACCACCAGAAGTTGGATGAGGCATGGGTGGATTCTCCCTTAAAGCCTCTGGAGGGAGTGTAGCCTTGCTGACACCTTGATTTCAGACTTCTGGCCTCCAGAACTATAAGAGAATAAGTTTCTGTTGTTTTAAGCCATTGTTTGTGGTAATTTGATAGGGAATTCCTGGAAAACTAATATACACATCATAGTTGCAAGATGTTTGCTACCCTCCAAGCATCACGTCAGAGTTGCTGCTGGCCATTTCTGTCCCTTTTGTCAGGAAAGCAAAAGACCTTCCAGAAGTCTGAATAGCCAAATGTAGTAGGAAGAATTTTGGCCCCTGTGACCTTTGCCTTCTGGTGTTACTCCCACAATTACGTTGTATACATGGCAAGAAAGACTTTGCAGATGTCATTGAGGTTACTAATCAATTGACCTTAGAGAGAGATTATCCTGGATTATCTAGGTAAGCCCAATGTAATCAAATGAGCCCCTCAAAGCAGAAAGGAGGAAAGAAAATGCAGAGAGATTTGAAAAACAAGAAGGATTCAGTGAACTGTTGCTGGCTTGAAGATGGAGAGAGCTACAGGGCAAGTGTGAGAAAATGAATTCTGTCAAAAACTAGTAAGCCTGGAAGAGGATCCCAACCCCCAGATGTGAACTATAGCCCCAGTGGATAGATTGATTTTAGCCCAGTGTAACCCTGAGCAGAGAATCCAGCTGTACTGTGCCAGACTTCTAATCTAGAAAACTGTGAGATAATAAATGGGTGTTTTTTTAAGCTGCTAAATTTGTGGTAATTTGTTAGCAATTTAAAGTGAATGCACCAAACTATGGACCTGGCAACCTCCACTTGCAAGAGAACCTAAAAAGAACCCAAATATTTATCTTTTCCAGCTCTTGCAGTAGAGGAGGCAAGAGAGAAGGGGGTAAGAATGGCTGTTGGTATGGGGGGCAACTGTCTGCATCCACCACACCAGCCATGCCTTGGCTAATTCCACAGTTTATGGCCTTTCACTTGTAAGTCACTATCTCCAGGAACTGCTTTCTTTATTAGTGAGTACTGTCTTAGTGTTAGTGATAGAATTATCTTAGGCAGAAAAGGGAAATACATTGACTCTTCTAACCAACTTACAGAAAGGGCAGAAATGGAGCCAATTTCAGAGATTAATAGAATCCCTCCCTGGTATTTTAGAGTAGTAATTATGATAGCCAACATTTATTGAGTGCTTACTCTGTGCCAGTATAAATGCTTTCTATGTATCATTTCATTTAAACTTCACAGTAACCCTATGAGGTCATCACTAATACCAACCCCATTTTGCAGATAAGAATTTGCGTCCTAGAGAGCTTAAGCAACTTTGCTAATATGTCTTCCTGCAGACCTTCCCTCATGAAATGGAGCTCTTGGGTGAATTCCTCCCCTAAGAAGAGCTCTTCTGCATCTTTCTGCCCCAGGGAAGGGCCTCATGAGAAACCAAAACAGAAAGAGTAAAGAGGAGGACACAAAAGAGGAAGATGATGACAGTGAAGACAGTCATGAGGCTAAGGACCAGACAAAAGAGCAGAAGGCAGAAGAAAGGGAAAACAAGGAGGAGAACAAGCAAGAGCAAGAGCAAGAGGAGAAAAAAGAGCAAGAAGAGAAAGAGAAGGAGAAGGAGACGGAGAGCCAGAGGTCAAAGCCAGCCTCTGAGACTCAGTCTCCACCTCTTCCCTGCCTTAGGGTCCTCTCAGGCGCCGACCCAGAGCTGGGTCCTCAGCTCTGGGAGGCAGCTGCTGGTGGTGAGAACTGGTCCCCACCCACCCTGTTTTCCCTCTTTTTCCTCCCTTGATTCTGTGACCTCCAGAAGCCTCTCACACCCCAGTATGACCTCAGCTCCACCCTTTATCCCAGGCACTATGTGGAAGAGTCTTGAGGGAACCCTCCTGTCAGCCAGCAGGGAGCTGGTCAGAGCCAGATCTCGTGCATGGGGTGGGGGTCGCGTCATGGGTGCTGGCATTGTGGGTGGGATGTCCTTGCCTCCCCTCACAGGCCTGCCCGTGCTACTGACCAACGTGGAGCTGGGCCTGGAGTGCCAAGAACTGCAATGGTTGCTGCAGCGGGAGCAGCTGAGTCCACCCCAGGTGCAGCCTGGCTTCTGTCTCTATCTGAGCACCAACCTGCCCCTCCATGCCTTGGAAAAAGGTGAGGCCCAGAGGGAAAATTGCCAGTGCAGTTTTGTGAATATACTCGGCCCCCAGGGCCAGGCCTAGGGGGCTTCACTCAACCTGGCTCAGAGCAGGCTGAGGACAGTAGGGAGCCATATTCTTACCCACCCCAGCCCCTGGATCTGCCAAGGGGAAGGGATTAAGCATCTCTCATGTGACCTCAAGTGCTAGGTTGTGAACTGCTGAAGGGGCTGAATGTGCTGGATCTGGGCCTGAACATGGAAATACTAGAAGAACAGATGCTGCATGAAATCTTGTGTAGAGAGCGTCCTGAGCTTGAGACCCGCTGGCAGGACCTAAAGATCAGAGCCATGGATGCTTGTGAAGCTGTGGAGGCTGCTGAGGTGCTTGGGGGCCCAGTCTATGGGTTGGGATGAGCATTGATGGGCTTGGGTATGGTGGTGGAGATGAATGTAGATGTTCGGGGACTATGGGAAACGGCCAGATTCATTCAACAAATGACTAAATGCAGGAGCAGCTGCTGATGAGGCTGCTGCTCCAGAATCCGAAATGTCAGAAACCAGCTAAATTTCTGCGGAACATGGTGAGGGCCCAGGCAGAGCTCTGTCAGCTGCGTGCCCATTCAGAAGAGGTAGAAGAGCAGAAGCTACAGGAGATGGTATTATGGGCACCTTATCGGCGTGTGGCTTGGCATGGAATGGCCATTGTAAAGGCCTTAAGCCAACTGCAGAATTTGCTGCCACTTTTTCGTATGAGCCCAGAGAACTGGCTGGCAGCCACCAAGCAGGCTCTGGACAGGATGAAGCCATGTGAGATTCATCATGGGGAGGACCTGGCCAGCCATCTGCTGCAGCTGAGAACACACCTGACCCGCCAACTTCTGGGCAGTGCCGTGGCTGCACTGGGCCTGACCCAACTACCCTTGGTGGGTGCCTTGGGTGCTTTGGCTCTGCTGCGAGTGACAAGGAAGGCATCAGAGCTGGAGAGGTTGGCATTCTGGCCTGGATTGGCAGCCTCTTCCAGCACAAGTCACAGCAAGGAAGTCCCAAGTGTGGCTCGACCTGCCTGGGTAGGGCCAAGAGCCTGGCATGAATGTGAGTTGTTAGAGCTGCTTCCCCCATTTGTTGGGCTGTGTGCATCCCTGGCAGGCAACTCCAATGTTTGGCAGGCTTATCTGTCACTGTCATCCACAGTGCTGGGTCCTGCACCTGGGCCTGGTTCTGAGCCACTCAGCCTCCTCCAGAAGCTGATCCTGTGGCGTGTGCTGCGACCTGAGTGCCTGGCAGGTGCCCTGGCAGACTTCACCACCAGCCTCCTGGGCCGGCCCGTGGATGAAAACCTGGGTGCCCCCACCATGCCATTTAAACATAGTCAGGCCACTCAGCCCATGCTGATCTTGTTGCCACCGCCTGGTCACCCCACAGCCACTTTGCATCCCTTGACTGTTATCCAGAAACTGGCTGCCAAGCATGAGCAGGTTTGAACCTAGTTTCTTGGCCGCAGAGTGATCCAGTGGGCTGGGGTGTGGGGTCCCCCTCTCAGCATTCTCATGGATCTTTTCTGAATTACTCAGGGACTTTTAGGATCATTGTGGCATTAGTCTGGGTCCCTTGGGTCATCCCAGGGTCACTTTGAGTCATGCTGCCATCTCTTTGTTGGTCCCCAGGGGCAGAAGCATCTGCAGGTGATAGCCCTGGGCTCTGAAGCCTGGGACCCGGTCTCAGTCGTGGTCAGCACTCTATGCCAGGCCATGAACAAGGGGCACTGGCTGGTACTGGATAACTGTCATCTGATGCCTCATTGGCCGAAAGAGCTGCTACAGCCCTTGCTAGGACTGTTGGATGGAGCCAAGGGTGGGTTTCCTGCCTAGAGATGGCTTCTAGGATCCTATCCTACATGTGGGCCTGAGCCTGAAATCTCAGGTCTCATACTCAATCCCCTAGCTCCAAGCCTGTCCACTTGGCCATGTATCTAACTCCTGACCCCCTAACCTCAAGTCTGATTCCTAAACTTTGTATGACTCTTTACCTGAGGACTGATCTTAGCCCCATTTCTGACCCTAGTGGTCTCAGATGTGGAATTGGAACTGCTTTTAGCCCAACCTCAAAGCAGGAATGTGGCCACAGTTCACAGAGATTTTCGTCTTTGGCTTATTGTGTCTGTGGAGTCTACTGCTTCCTTGCCAGGTGAGGCGCTTCCCTCAACAGGCTCTCAAATTGGAAGGGTAAAGGCAACTGCACTGTGCTGACTCAGCACTCTTCTTCCTCCCCAGCTGTGCTGACTCAGCACTGTATGCCTGTTTTCTGGGACCAGTCCCTAGAGCTGGGCCACGTTTTGATTGACAGTGTGGAGCTAGCCCAGCAAGGACTCTACATGCAATCCCCAGCCCAGGCACTGCCTCTGCTTCTCCTACATGGCCTTCTGCTACACCGGCAGCTCTACAGAACGAGGCTGCAGGCACACAGGGGCCGCTGGTAAGGGACCCCACCCATCTTGCTCAGTTATAAGAGCAAATATTAAGTATCTTCCACATGCTGGCATGAGTAAAACTAATTCATCCTTGGGGGCTCTAAAGTGTAAGGGCAAGGGGAAATCAAGGAAGCTTTCTCCAAGGACTTTGGGATCTCATATTGAATTGAGTCTTAAAAGCAAAGGCAAATCAGGTGGAGATGGAGCCTTTCTGAGCAGGGGGAACTAAATTCAGCAGAAGAGAGGAGACTTCAGTGTGGCTGAGGTGGACATGCTGGGGGCTGAGTAGAAAGTGGTGAGGCTCATTATAAAGGGCCTTTAAGACTATGGCAAGGGACCTAATTTATCCTGAGGACAGTAGGAAGCCACTGAATGGTTTTGAGGAGGAAAAGAAACGTGATCCTTTTTGTCTGTTGGAAAGATCACTCTGGCTGCAGAGTGGAGAATGGACCAGAAGAGGCAGGACTAGAGGCAAGCAGAGCACTTTTAGGAGGCTCTGGTAGTCTCCAGAGAAGAGACCATGGTATGGGTGGTAAGGACTGGGCTGGTAGTCACAGCAGGGATAGAGAACAAATATGGGGTATGAAAGGAGGAGTCAAGGATGACTCCCAGATTTCTGCTTTAGACAATTGGATGGCTGGTGATACTTCTCACTGGGATGGGAGAAGAGCAGGTTTTATGGGGGAAAATGATGATTTCAGTTGAAAACAAGTTGTATTTGAGGTGCCAAGTGGCAATGACTAGTGAGCCCTCATGAGCCTGGCGCTCAGGTCAGAGGTTTGGCATGAAGAAAAGATTTGAGAGTCCTCAGCATATAGATGATATTTGAAACCTTACTTTCTGCTCCCATTCCCCAGGAGTCAAGTGACCCTAACCCAGGTCCTTAAGATCCAAGATCAGCTGTGGGCCAGTCTCAGCAATCCCAGTGCTGCCATGCAGGAGCTGGCTGGTGAGACCCTTCCTTGCCCCTTGCAGTCATCAGCCTCCAGGAGGGCCTGGAAAAGGGTTGGGGTGGGAGTATTAAGACTGGATCATGATTCACAACTTTGGTTTGGGGGGTGGTGGAAATTGGAAGGGCTGGAACCAAGAGGCTCTGACCTCATTTTCAGCTTCAGTTTTCTATGGGGGTCCTGTGGGGGACACCGAGGACAGGAAGGTCCTGATTAGCCTCACACGAGCCTGCTTGAGGCCTAGCAGCGGGAGTTGGGTCCAACCACACACACCGCAGTATCTGCTGGCTACACTGATGCCCAGCCCAGGTAAGCCCCAGGCAGATATCTGTGCTGGGGTGGGGAACAGTGCAGTGCGATGCCACCCCCTACAGGAATGTGAATAGCAGTACCAATGAGGGCATAGAGGAGACAATATTCATATAGTTATGGGGGTGATGGCATAAAGGATCAGAAGAAGGCCTACTGTCTGGGGTCTGGGGTGGGGCAGTCCATTTTGTCCCTCACAGCTCACCTCCATCCCAAAGAGCTAGGGGAGCTGGATGCAATGGCAGAGTGCAAGGCCCAGATGCACCTACTGCCCACACCATCTGAACCCCGGATCTGTGGACTGAGTGAGGGCCCCCAGGCCTGGCTGTTGCGACGCCAGAGTCGCGCTCTCCTGAGTGCTTTGCAACTGAGTTCACCTACATGGGTTCCTGTGGCTCGTGGAAACACCCGGCGTGCAGAAAGGCGACTACGGCAACGCCTAGTGCAAGCCACGCGGAGGCTGGAGTCACTGCAGATACTGCTGACCGACACTGCTCGCCAAGAGTTTAGCGCCCCATGGGCAGTGCTGGGCCCGAATGCGCGGCGGCCTCTAGAGGGCTTCCTAGAGGTCGAGGCGCTGGAACTGAGCCAGCTGGCTGGCATGATACAACGGGACCTCGACTGCCTGTTGCAGCAGCTGAAGGGCGCATCCCCGTGCGCCTCCCCGCGTTGTGTCGCAGTGGCCCACGCTCTCTGGAATGGCCGCCTACCCCAGCCTTGGCAAGCTCATGCTCCCGCCGGTCCGCAGCCACCCTGGCACTGGCTGCGACAGCTCTCGCGTCGTGGGCAGCTATTGGTTCGCTACCTGGGCGTGGGCGCAGACACCGATGTACCAGAGCGTGTCTTCCACCTGTCAGCCTTTCGCCACCCGCGCCGCCTGCTGCTGGCACTGCGTTGGGAGGCTGCCCTTAACCAGAATGTGTCCAGCTCGAATTTTCCTGGTAGCCAACGCTCCGGTTCCAGTCAGTTCCGGCATAAACGTCAGGAGATAGACAGCAGCCCTCTGCACCTCCAGGTATCTTCCCGCCGCCCATTCGTTCTCAGTTCCAACCCCCTCAAAGTTCCTGATCACACCTCACAGTTACCCAATCTTGCCCCTTGTGATCTTGCCCTTCAGTGACCCAGTTCGGCTCGCTTCTCTGATCTCGCTCCATCACGACACCCTCCCATTCCCAAACCCCAGCTTTATAGCCTTGCCTGACCATCTTTCTGGCGCCCCCAGGTGGAGAATGGCCCAAATCCCTCAGTCCCAGAGAGGGGGCTGCTGCTGATCGGGCTACAGCTCCTACACGCCGAGTGGGACCCCATAGCTGGGGCCTTGCAGGACAGTCCTTCCAGCCAGCCCAGCCCTCTGCCTCCGGTCAGTGTCAGCACAGAGGCCCCGGACGCCACAGACCTTCCACCCCCAGCCGGCCTGACTGTGTACTTGTGTCCTGTGTACATGGCAGGGCCCCTTGGCACCACGAAGCTGCAGAGCAGGAACATCCTGATGTACCTGCCCCTACTCACAAAGCTCAGCCCTGCCACCTGTGTCCAACGGAGAGTCCATGTGTGCAGCCCACCCCTGACCTGAGCCTCTCTACCAAAATAAAGTTGTAGTTATTCCACGAAAGATTTCTGAGATTTGGAAGGAGAGTAGGTTGTGCGCACACCAAGAAGGCAGAACATGACACACTGAGGGGCAAGCACAGTGTGCTTGACTGAGGAAAGAGGAGGTGTATTTTGCACTGAAGGTAGAAGAAGGTATGTGTCTGGCAACTGGGGAGGGCAGTGTAGGTGCACTGCCAGGTAAGGGGCTGGGTGTTAATCATGTATCCAAGGGATAATGTCCAGCAATAGCTAATACACAATCCCGAATCCTTGCCCCACTCTTTACTGTGGTCTCAGCGCTTGTGCTAAATCTACGAGGGATAGTTTTGAAGGGAGAACACTAGAATTCAAAACACTTTTTGGCAATGCCCCAACGCTGCCCTACTACTCATCCCTCCCCTATGATGGATTATCTGAGTCATAAACATGAAAAACAAAAGCCAAATAAGATACAAGATCATATGTTCATTCAATAATTACTTATTGAGCAATCCTTAGAACCAGGTGCTCTTCCAGGCACTGATGAGATTGTTCTAATGTAGGGTGACAGGCAATAAAAGGTCAACATGTAAATAATTTTGATGATTTTTAAGTGCTATAAAGAACACAAAATAGACTGATATGTTAGGGAGCAGTTAATATAATTTGGGTGGTTGGCAAAGGCTTCTTGAGTATTTTAGAGCTATTTGAAGATCTGAGCATATTCATTCAGGTGGAGCCTTCAGTAGGTGCAAAAGACTAGAGGCAGGAACAACTTTGAAGTATTCAAGAAACAGAACATGTAACTAGAGCATGGTGAATGAGCAGTGGAGTGATCCAAAATAATGGAAAGGTATAGAAAGGGACAGATCACATGGTCGGGGTAATGAGCTTGTATTTTTCAAAAGCATAATGAGACTCTCTTGGAGAGTAGTAGGTGGGAGATGATATGATCTAATGTGTATTTTTCAAAGGTCACTCTGGCTGTTCTGTGGGGGATGGATGGTATTAATAGAAAAGCCAGAGTAACAAGGAGGAAGATCTATTTGGAACCAATTGTAGTAATTCAAGTAAGAGATGATGGAGATGGGAAATTTGAGGGAGCAACAGGCTGGAAGTAAGGAATCAAGAGTTCTGCTTTGATAGATAGGTTCAGCTATTACTAGTTGCATGACTGCATGCTATGCCAGGGCAAGCCTGTCTGACAAAATTTGGGTTAAAGTATAGCAGAGCTAAAGGCCTGAATGAGCATCTCTCCTTGTCCCTAAGCACCAAAACTTACAAAGTACAACTTAGTTCCTTCGCTGTGTGGTTAGGTACCAGCTACATGGTAGGAGGAAATGCAAACAGCAGTGTATACAGGCATACTTTGGAGCTATTGTGGGTTTGGTTCTACAACACCACAAGAAAGCAAGTCGCATGATTTTTTGTTTGTTTGTTTCCTAGTGCATATAAAAGTTATGTTTACACTATACTGTAGTCTATTACGTGTAAAATAGCATTATATCTAAAAAGACAATGTACATACCTTAATATAAAAATACTTTATTGCTAAAAAATGCTAACAATAATCTAAGCCGTCAGCAAGGCATAATGTTTCATAATGTTTTTGCTGGTGGAGGGTCTTGCTTTGATGTTGATGGCTGCTGATTAATCAGGGTGTTGGTTGCTAAAGGTTGGGGTGGCTGTGGCAATTTCTTAAAATAAGACAACAATGAAGTTTGCCACATTGATTAATTCTTCCTTTCACGAAAGATTTCTCTGTAGCATGGGATCCTGTTTGACAGCATTTTACCCATAGTAGAACTTCTTTCAAAATTGGAGTCAATCCTCCCAAAGTATGCCACTGCTTTATTAAGTACATTTATGTACTATTCTAAATCCTTTTTTGTCATTTCAACAATGTTCACAGCACCTTCATAAGGCGTAAACTCTGTTTCAAGAAACCACTTTCTTTGTTCATCTAAAAGAAGCAACTCCTTATCCACTAAAGTTTTATAATGAGATTGTAGCAATTCAGTCACATATTCAGGCTCCACTTCTAATTCTAGTTCTCTTGCTGTTTCCACCGTATCTGTAGTTACTTCTTCCACAGAAGTCTTGAATCCCTCAAAGTCATTCATGAGAATTAGAACAAACTTCTTCCAATCTCCTGTTAATTTTTATATTTTGACATCCTCCCATGATTCACAAATGTTCTTAGTCACATCTAGAATGGTGAATCCTTTCAATTTACTTTGCCCTGATCCATCAGAGAAATCACTATTCATGGCAGTGATAGCCTTATGAAATGTATTTCTTAAATAATAAGACTTGAAAATCAAAATTGTCCCTTGATCCATGGGCTACAGAATGGATGCTGTGTTAGAAGGTGTGAAAACAATATTAATCTCCTTGTACATCTCCATCAGAGTTCTTAGGTTACTAGATGCATTGCCAATGAGTAGTAATATTCTTAAAGGAATCTTTTTCTGAGCAGTAGGTCTCAACAGTAGGCTTACAATATTCAGTAAACCATGCTATAAACAGATGTGCTGTCATCCAGGCTTTGTTGTTCCATTAATAGAGCACAGGCAGAGTAGATTACGCATAATTCTTAAGGGCCCTAGGATTTTCAGAATAGTAATGAGTATTGGCTTTAACTTAAAGTTACCAGCTGCATTAGTCCCTAATAAGAAAGTCAGCCTTGAAAACAAGAAAATTATACAGAAGATCAATGAAACAAAAAGTTGGTTCTTTGAAAAGATAAACAAAGTCGGTAGACCTCTTGCTAGATTAATCAGAAATAGAAGAGAAAGAATTCAAGGAGACATTACAACTGATGCCACAGAAATACAAAATATCATCTGTGAATACTACAAAAATCTCTATGCACATAAATTAAAAAACATAGAGAAAATGGCAAAATTTATGAAAACACACAACCTCCCAAGACTCAATCAGGAAGAAATAGAACTCCTAAATAGACCAATAATGAGCAATGAGATTGAAGCAGCAATAGAAAGTCCTCCAACAATGACAGAAAAGCCCCGGACCAGAGGGATTCACAGCTGAATTTTACCAGAACTACAAAGAAGAGTTAGTACCCATTCTGCAGAAATTATTTAATAACATCAAGAAGGAGGGAACCTCCTCAACTCATTCTACAAAGCCCGTACCACCTTTATACCAAAGCCAGGAAAGGACACAACAAAAAAAGAAAACTACAGGCTGGGCGCGGTGGCTCACGCCTGTAATCCTAGCTCTCTGGGAGGCCGAGGCGGGTGGATTGTTTGAGCTCAGGAGTTCGAAACCAGCCTGAGCGAGAGCGAGACCCCGTCTCTACTAAAAATAGAAAGAAATTAATTGGACAACTAAAAATATACAGAAAAAAAAAATAGCCGGGCATGGTGGCACATGCCTGTAGTCCCAGCTATTCGGGAGGCTGAGGCAGGAGGATTGCTTGAGCCCAGGAGTTTGAGGTTGCCGTGAGCTAAGATGAGGCCACAGCACTCTAGCCCAGGCAACACAGTGAGACT
>CAUYSK010077883.1:0-15349 GCA_963575035.1 Avahi laniger | reverse complement strand
CATTCTACTAAGCGAGGTATTCCAAGAATGGAAAAATAAGCACCACATGTACTCACCATCAAATTGGTATTAACGGATCAACACATAAGTGCATATATAAGAATTGCATCTATTAGATATTGGGCAGGGGGGAGGGGGAGGGAGGGAGGAGGGGACGGGTATATGTGTACACAAAGAGTGCAATGTGCACCACGCAATGGGATGGACATATTTGAAACCTGGACTGAGGGGGGGAGGAGGGGAAGGGCAACACACGTAACCTAAACATCTGTACCCTCATATTATGCTGAAATAAAAAAAAAAAGAGAGATGCATCATGTGATCAAAACTTTTTCTTCATTTCAAACTTTATATAATGACACCCTTCTTTCAATTGTGTACTAATTATACCAATTGTGCTTCGGGAAAATTTGGTCTATTAACTTATAATCATAACAACCTAATACTTTGTATTTCAAAGACAAAAAGTAGGATTGCAAAAACACATGGGATAATTAATTGCAACACAATTATTTGCTTAAGATGTAGTGGAGCCATTCACTGAGTATTTTTTTAATCCATCAAAAAATTCTTTTATTGAATTCACAATGCGCTGAAAGTAAATAATTCCAAAATATTTCTCAAGTTCAAGAAGAAGCAAAAGTTTCGTTTTCTAAATTTTTGTAAGTTGCTAAATAGTCTATTTCAACATCATGTGTATTCATAAGACAATAGAGTAGAAGGCTAGTTATTATTATTCTAGCAACAGAATCTCTCAAAGATCATTCATGGAAGAAAGACAATATGAGACTTTTGCAAAGTTGGTTAGCAACTTGACATACTAAACATTTTTTTAATTTCAGAATATTACAGAGGTACAAACATTTAAATCATTTCTTACTTTGGAAAATTTCAACCACATATGAAGTAAATAGAATAGTATATTGAACCCTATCACCCAGTTTTAACAATTGTCTACATTCTGCCATGCTTGTCTCATCTCCAGCACTTACATCTCCCTATCCACTCCCTACCCTCTCCAACCTGAGTTAAATTGCATCATTAGATTAGTGCAAAACTCTGGTTGCTTAAATATGAGCCAGATCAAAGTATCTGTGAATCAGATCGGTCTGCTATGTTTTGTTTATCCTTGATCACTTTAACAAATATAACTATTTTACCCATCAAGGCAATCCATCTTTTCTGTAGCATAAATTTCATGATTTAAAAGACCAAAGGAACTCTAATCATCCCTGCTTAACCTGAGTTTGCAAATGCCAAAGTTATAGACAGGTCATAAAACCTACTCACTGGTAGAAATGACAAAGTATCTCTTCATTTGAATGCTTAAGTCAGCTCCTATCTGCATCCCGACTGTCTGATTGACTTCCGCTACAGTAAAAATGGTTTCAACAATACTTACAGCACTTCAGAGAACCATCTCTGCAGCTGGAGAACAGATGGCTCCACAGAATCATTTTGTTTTGGACTCATAGAACCTTTTTGGAATTCAGCCAGCGAATTACTTTGGCGACTTGAACATGTAATCCTCTTCTGCCTTAAGTTTCTCCATCTGTAAATTGGAGATCATAATTATTAACTGGCAGCTTACATGTTAAACTTTGCTGAATGGTTGAAGACTCCTGAAAGTGAAACAGAAACAGAACTTTAAGGTGGTTTCCAGAGGGGAAGACAAATAATATATGGCCAATGACCTTTCTCTGAAGTTGGAGCACTTCACAGGCTTTTCTCCACTGATGATCCTCCTTAGTAGACAAAAGGGGACAGAGCTTTCTTCTTTTCATGGCTTGGGAAACTGAGCCACAGAAGTGAGCTCTCTTGCCTGAGGCTTAGTGAGGCAGCGATGAAAGGTAGAAAAACTGCCAACTCCTCTGTCCCCGGTTCAGTATTTAACTTACCTGAATTACTGTTCTTCTAATAAAGAAACAGACCTTGCAAAACAGGCTCATTCTTGTACAGTAAATCTGCATTCACATATAACCTCTTTTTGGATAATGTAAACACTATACAGTATTGGGAAACAATTCATCTACCACTGAAATATGGGGTCAATACAATTTCCTCCTGAAATTCGTATATCATTCAATACATACTGAGCACTTCCTACGTGCCAAGCACTGGAAAAAGGGACACAGCCACTGTCCTCATGGAGCTTAAACTACTCTGATAAAAGAAAAATGTCAGAAGTGGTGTATTGGTTTCCTAAGGCTGTTGTATCAAGTTACCACAAAACAAACTTAGTGGTAATATTACAGACTTGGTGGCTTGAAATAACAGAAATTTATTCTCCACAGCTTTGAAGGCCAGAACTCTGAAATCAAAGTGTCAGCAGCTGTGCTCCCTCCGAAGGCTTAAGACGGAGCAGGAACCCCTCTTTGGAGCCTGCCAGCTGCCGCCCAACCCCAAAGCATGGAAATAAAGGAAGAATCTTGAGTCCCTTCAAGGGAAGTTCCAGGCACGTGGCTAGCCTTGAGAAGTAAATGAGAAACCTGAGAAGGAAGAAGATATTATAGTAATAACTTAAAGCAATAATCTTCCAAGCAAGCCAGAGTCATGAGGTGTTTTAGTTCCCGATAGAAACTAAAAGATAACATCTTTTTTTTTTTTTTTGTGAGATAGAGTCTCACTCTGTCACCTAGCCTGAAGTGCACTGGTGCTATCATAGCTCTCTGTAACCTTGAAACTCCTGGGCTGAAGGGATCCTCCCATCTCAGTCTTCTGAGTAGCTGGGACTACAGGTGCATGCCACCATGCCTGGCTGATTTTTAAAAATCGTTTGTAGAGATGGGGTCTTGCGATCTTGCCCAGGCTGGTCTCAAATACCTGGCCTCAAGTGATCTTCCCATCTCAACCTCCCAAAGTTCTGGGATCTCCCACCTAAAAAAAAAAAAAAAATTCATCCTTTCATTCATTAATTGACACAAATTAAGACCCTGAAGAAGGATTTCCTTCCTTTCTTCCCTGTCCACACACACAATGAATAAAATATTCATTCAAAGAACTTAAAATAAGCAGAATAATATTAGAGAACTTCTTTGGCAACTTAATTGCTTTTGTGGTTCAAGATCATTAAGAGCTTGAAAATAAAGAGTGAAAGAATCATCCAGTTTTTAAGATTGAATGAATAATGCTCAGAAGTTCCAGAACTTTATGGGAAACATGAGCTCCCATGCTTTGGCTGGGAAACATGAAACCACTTTGAATTTTCCAATAAATCTGGCTTGACAATGACCAGTTAATTATTCCCTTAAAATCAAGTTAAGCTTAAGATCAAGCATATATTATATTCTTTCTTTTCTTTCTTTTTTTTTTTTTTTGAGACAGGGTCTTTCTCCGTCGCCCTGGCTAGTGTGCAGTGGCATCATCATATAGCTCACTGTAACCTCAAACCCCTGGGCTCAAGTGATTCTCCTGCCTCAGTCTCCCAAGTAACTGGGACTATAGGCATGTACCACCATGCCCGGCTATATTATATTCTTGAACACTAGTAGAAATAGGGATGTTTTTAAAGGCTAAATAAGAAATGTGATGAATATGTTTCCAATTTGTTCTGATCAACCTCTGAAACTTTGCAAAGTTAAGTTCTGACTTTGATTTCTAATATTAGGAAGTTTTTTTTACAAACTTGTTTATTGATACATAATATTTATATACATTTATGGGGTACATGTGATATTTTGTTACATACATACAATGTGTGGTGTTAAGTCAGGGTATTTAAGGTATCCATCACCTGGAGTATTTATCATTTCTGTGTGTTGGGAATATTTCAAGTTCTATCTTCTACTTATTTTGAAACTACAATATATTGCTGTTAACTGTGGTCACCCTACTCTGCTATCGAATATTAGAACTTATTATTTCTATCTACCTGTATGTTTGTACTCATTAACCAATCTCTCTTCATTACTCACCCTCATTTTAAAGTTTTATTCATAGCTGGTCCCAATAAAATGTGAGAGCTACATTTGGGGGAAAGAATTAAAAAGGAATGAAGAGGCTGGGCGCGGTAGCTCACGCATGTAATCCTAGCACTGGGAGGCCAAGGCAAGAGGATCACTTGAGGTCAGAAGTTTGAGACCACCCTTAGCAAGAGCAAGACCCCGTCTCTACTAAAAAAATAGAAAGAAATTAGCTGGAAAACTAAAAATATATAGAAAAAATTAGCCGGGCATGGTGGCGCATGCCTGTAGTCCCAGCTACTCGGGAGGCTGAGGCAGAAGGATCGCTTGAGCCCAGGAGTTTGGGGTTGCTGTGAGCTAGGCTGATGCCACAGCACTCTAGCCCGGGCAACAGAGTGAGACTCTGTCTCAAAAAAAAAAAAAAAAAGGAATGAGGATACTAAATCAAAAATGATGACATTTAGCCCATAAATTCATTTATGTAACTGCGAGATTAAAAACACAAAACTCAGTCATATATATTCCTCCTGGATCCAAATCTTCGCTTTGCCTAAATAACCTGAAGTTTAAGAATGGGCTGCAAAGGGGATGACAAGTGACTGCTTAGAATAGGATGCACTTTCAGCAATTCTTCGCCTCTCCTCGCGTCTGGGGTTTTTGCAGTTCTTCCAGCTAAAGAAGTAGAATATTTTTTCTGACATCTGCATCTGGGCTGGACTTATGTTTTAGCTAATATGATGTGGCAGAAGTATGGATATGTGCCACTACCGAGCTCAGGACTCAAGAGACCTAGGTGTTTCCAGTTGCTCTCTTGTACCTTCACCTCTAACATGAGAATATTCTCTAGGGTAGCCTGCTAGAGAAGAAGAGACACAGAGACAGCCACCCTAGTCACATCCATTCAGCCAGTTGCCTAGCCCTCAGATCGGTGACCCAGCCCTCTACAAGATCAGCAGGACTCCCCAGCCAACCACAGACGTGTGAACAATTATGTTTATTGTTATACTGCTGAGGTTTTGTGGTTGTTACACAGCATTATTGTGGCAGCAGAGAACTGATACATTGCCACTATTAGGCGCTAAGTATTCATCAAACATTTCAGGTCTAGAAACTCTTTCGAGATCAGATGAGATTGGGTGCATTCAGCGTGGTATGGCTGTAGACCAGAAACTTTTTCAAACTGAAATGTATGTAGTTTTTACAAGCCAAGGAATTAACATTCTGCAAAGAAGGAAAAGCAATGAGCAAATGTAGTTTCTACTTCTATTACTGAAAGTAGCCATTTCTACGGAAAACTGCCAGTAAGTTAAATATTGAGAGTAAGTCAGGGTCTCTACAAGGAAATGAAAAAGTGAGTATAAAATGAACTCATGTATTTGTGAAAATTATGTAATGTATCTTTTGCTGATTAACACTAAGAGATATGGGAAGAGAGTTTAACCAACCACATGATGAGAGTTGACAATACAAATGTAAACTCAACCCCAATCAATTAACTTGTCCATTGATCCTTTCAGCTGCAGATGGTGATGACCACTTTGGATGAAACAGGAGGTTGAAAGACAACAGCGAGAGTTCTTTTCCCCAGGGAGTGGAGTCAATTCAGTTCGTGAGCTTGGAGAAGCTGAAATATTACCTTGGGTCTGGAAATACTTAGTGATGCTTGTCAGGCTGATGATCGAGTTTCCCAGCAGCTCTGTTAATTACCCAGAACTTTCTGTATCGATTGAGCCCTGAGACTCTGCATGACTCTCTCAAAGTCAGGGCTCATTTAATTCAGTGGGAGATATTTTTTCCCTATCACTTAGATTTTCTTGGATTATCAAGACAGTATTTATGCATGCACACAGGAGAACTGGCTCACACATCACATTTCTCTTGTTCAGAGGAATCAGAGCAGTTATCTATTCCCTCCAACATGATGTCTTAGAATTGAACAACAACCGCAGTTCGGATTTGTCATTTTCAGCAGTTTTAGATCTGATCATCAGCAGGTAAAGCACGAGTTCTGTGACACTGGTGGCTTTCCCGTCTGTGGTAGAAGCTGCAGATGATGTGTTAGCACTTAGCTGCTGGTGACCTACTGTCTAATGAGCAATGGGGAAAATTGGCTCTACTTGGCACAATTCTACTTGGGATGTATGGTGTTGAGGTACATAAAATTATGAATGTAATCATCCCTTACTCAGAATAACTTTAAAATCTTTGCTAATGATTCATTTCTTTCACAATCATGACATTGCTGAACATGATTTATGATTAAGTAGCAAGCTGGATTTCTGATCCTCATGAAAATGTAGAGTCATTGCTAGTGGGAAGATGGAATGGTACACTGATTTGGAAAACAGTCTGGCAGATCCTCAAAAAGTTGAACATTACCATATGACCCAGAAAGTCCACTCCTACATATGTAACCAAAAGAATTGAAAACATATGTTTATACAAAAATTTTGAGACCAGCCTGGGCAACATAGCTAGATACCGTCACCCCCCGGCCCCCCAAAAAGGAAGACCCAGAGAGAGCTGTGAGATTGTAAGTATGCTTTTTCATAAAAAGAGAGGGGGTGGTATAAAAATAAACTGAGGCAAAGAAAGAGGTTATTTGAGTATTAAATTTCCTGCAAAAAGCCAGCCTTTCCTTTTACAAATAAAAGACAGTTGCATAATTACTGTGTATGGTACTAAAATGTACAGAATTCTGAAGATATGGAAGTTGGCTTGAATACAACTCCTGAGTAGCTGGGACTGCACCATGCCCAGCTAATTTTTCTATTTTTAATAGAGATGGGGTCTCGCTCTTGCTCAGGTTGGTCTTGAACTCCTGAGCTCAAGCGTTTCTCCTGCCTCAGCCTCCCAGAGTGCTAGGATTATGGATATGAGCCACCACACCTGGCCTCCTTTTCGGTTTTTGTAAATTAATACTACATAGTCATTCATTTTTCATTAAACATATAGTAATTGAGACACAAAAACAAGGCACTAGGAGGTGTGTGTGTGTGTGTGTGTGTGTGTGTGTGTAGCCAAAGTTGAATAGCACATGGTTTTTCTTTCAAAGGACATAAAGACTAGTAGGGATGCCAAATCATTAACAACAATAATTCAGTTTATAGAGAGCTAAGTGTCTTGGGAGAGGTACAGATGAATGGAAGGTGAATTGTGAAAAATCAGATTGAAAATATTGGCTGGGGATTAATTTTGGAAGGCTTTGAATTCCAGACTATGGATTTTGTAGTTTATTAGATAGGAAACAGACTCACCACAGGAAGGTCATATTGTTTACCTTCTTTTTAAAAATCTTATTATCATTTATTTTTATCTTTTTTGAGACAGGGTCTTGCTCTGCTGCACAGGCCAGAGTGCAGTGGTGTCATTATAGCTCACTGCAACGTCAAACTTCTGGGCTCAAGGGATCCTCTTTGCCTCAGCCTCCTGAGTAGCTAGGATTATAGGCACGTGCCACCATGGCTGGCTAATTTTTGTATTTTTTGTAGAGATGGGACTCTCCTTCATAGTCAGGCTGGCCTCCAACTCCTGACCTCAAGCAATCATACTCAGGCTGGTCTGGAACCCCCGACCTCAAGTGATCCTCTCACCTCAGCTTACAGGCGTGAGCCACAACGCCTGGACTTATATTTGTATCTTAAAATAGACAAAGAACTGAGCACTGTAGCTCAGATCTGTAATCCCGGCAACTGGAGAGGCTGAAGCAGGAGGATCCCTTTTGGCCAGGAGTTCGCCGCTGCAGTTCAAGCTATGATCACACCACTGCACTCCAGCCTGCGGGACAGCGAAACCAGCTTCGTAAAAAAAAAAAGACAATGATTAACATTTGAGTTTAAAAGCTAATATAATGAATACATAATTTAAAGGTGCGAATTTAATTTTCTTTTAAACACAATCATTTTAAAATTATATTTCAACTTTTTTTCTTTCTTTTTTCCAAAAAGCCTCCAGATGAATTGTTTTTAAATTAAATGAACAAGCCAGACGCGGTGGCCTGGGCCTGTAGTCCCAGCTACTGGACGGCTAAGGGAGGGGGATCGCCTAAGCACAGGAGTTCGCGAGGCCTCACGCCTGTGAACAGCCACTGCACTCCAGCCTGGGCAACATTACGAGACTCTGTCTCTAAAAAAAAAAAAAAAAAATTCAAATGAACAAATGGGCAGCCCCTCAGTCCCTTCAACCGCAGAGCCCAAGCATCATCCACTCTCACTTTCATTCTCCAGGTCCTCTGGGAACCTGTTCTCCTTGGCAAGAGTTTCCGTAGGGAATGTTTTTTGTTGCACCGCCTTTGCCCCACCTCGCACCGCACTCCTCTACATTCTGATTGGCTATAGCTCTCTCATGTGCTCTGACGGGCTGCTCTGATTGGCCGATGGCGTGCAGTGGGCGCGAGGATGCCAGTTTCCTGGGATATGGCCGTGGCGGGCGGAGACTTCAATGCGGTTGTGTCGTGCCCCGCGGTAAAAGTGGGGCGCGGCGCGCGGCGGGGTCCCGGGACTTAGTCTCGGGACGTTATGGCCAGCGTCCACGAGAGCCTCTACTTCAATCCAATGATGACCAACGGGGTGGTGCACGCCAATGTGTTCGGCATCAAGGATTGGGTGACGCCGTATAAGATCGCGGTGCTGGTGCTGCTGAACGAGATGGGCCGCACGGGCGAGGGTGCCATCAGCCTCATGGAGCGGCGGAGGCTCAACCTGCTGCTCCTGCCGCTGCTGCAGGTGAGAGGCGCCAGTTGACTCCCGCTCATTCAGCAAACTTTTACTGGGCGCCTGCTCTGTGCTGGACACTGCTCAGGGCCTTGGGGGATAGGGGTCATCAGATACTCTCCCTGCCCTGGAGGAACGTGAAAAAATAAACATAGCTAATACCGCCAGCTTTCACTTATTAAGCGTTTATGGTAGACCAGGCGCTTTACATGCATGTTTTTTTGCAGGCTCACGTCTGGCGCCAGTATTTATTAGCTGAGTGACTGGGAGACAGTTATATTCTCAGATCCTCCGTCTTCTGTAAAAGGGACTACACATGGTCTTGAACATTGGATACTCAGAGTTGAATCATACAGGTTCCCTGCCCTAGAGGACCGTAATAAATAGTAAAAATGACATAAAACTAACAAGGAGCATTGATTGAATTCTTACTGTAAACTAAGCACTTGGTATTTTGTTTCGTTTTTCAGACTCAGGTGGTAGCACCTTTGTACTAGCTGCCACTCAGGCAAGTTCCTTAATCTTTTTGGGTCTCAGCTTTCTCTATGTAAAATGGGAACAATAATGGAAACTATGTTATTAGCCCATAGTAAATCCTCAATCAATGTTAGTTGTAATAATATTTCCATTTTAATGTGTTCTTATAGGGCATATATCTTCCCCTATCAGTCATGGTTTTTCCATTTATTTGTGCGATTATGTGATTGATGTCTGTCTCCCCCCCCACCAGACTGTGACCTCCATGAGGTCAGTACTTTGTCCCATTTTTGTTCACCCTTGTATCCCCAAAGCCTAGTACAGTGCCTGAGTAGTTATTTGTGAAATGCATGAAATGTAATATGCCTTCCTAGAGGTGAATGAGTGTACTCATGTGAATGGAGAGGACTTCTTAGAGAAAGTGGGGTGTTAAGCTGGGCCTTAGAGGTTGAGCAGTTGTCTATTGAGGAACTGGCAGCAGAAACAGAGCTCTGGGGTCCTGGGCCCCCAAATTATATGATCTTAAGAGGAAAATCTAATGAAATTAGTACCCAGAGTTGCATTTCTGCCCCTCAATATAGTTTATAAAGGATTAAAAAAATATCTTCTCTTGTTAAGAGTCTCGAGATCCTACTGGAAAGTGTGGTAAAGAAAAAACTAGATAAAAAGAAGAAAAATTATAAAATTCATCACTTGTATTTGTAGGAGACGGGAATGAGAGGAGGAGGGAATAGAGGACACTGTGGTTAAGAGGCTTGCCCCATTAAATAAAAGGGACACTGTCTTTAACTTGTAGCACTCAGTCCTAGCCACATTACTATTATTATAAGTGCATTTCCCTCCATTATTAAAAAAAGTCATAATACTAAAATTTTGGTAAATAGGGAAAAGAAACAGTAATGCTAGTGTCTTAACTCTCACCCTCCTGCCTTGCTCATGCTATTTTTTGCTATCTGGGATTCTCCTCTCTGGTTTTTTGTTTGGCTGATTACTATATAGTTTTTTTTTTTGTTTTTTTTTTTTGAGACAGAGTCTCACTTTCTTGCCTGGGCTAGAGTACCGTAGCATCAGCCTAGTTCACAGCAACCTCAAACTCCTGGGCTCAAGCAATCCTTCTACCTCAGCCTCCTGAGTAGCTGGGACTACAGACATGTGCCGCCATGCCCGGCTAATTTTTCTGTATAGATTTTTAGTTGTCCAAGTAATTTCTTTCTATTTTTAGTAGAGCCGGGGTCTCACTCTTGCTCAGGCTGGTCTCGAACTCCTGAGCTCAAATGATCCACCCACTTTGGCCTCCTAGAGTGCTAGGATTACAGGCGTGAGCCACCGTGCCCGGCCATGATTACTATATAGTTTTAATCAAAGTGTGCATAGAGGCCTGGTTGTGGTCAATCACACCTGTAATCATAGCATGCTTTGGTAGGTTGAGGGGAGAGGATTGCTTGAGCTCGGGAGTTGATATGAGCCTGAGAGAGAAACTGTCTCTACAAAAAATAGCAGAATTAGCCCGGTGCGATGGCGAGCACCTGTTGTCCCAGCTCTTCGGGAGGCTGAGGCAGGAGGATTGCTTGAGCCCAGGAATTGGAGGTTGCAGAAATTGCAGTGAGCTCTTACGATGCCATCGCACTCTAGCCCATGCAACAGAGGGAGAACCTGTCTCAAAAAAAAAAAAATTAGCTTTAGCACTTAATAATATACTAATGTAAAGTTAAAATTTGGTTTAAAAAATGTGTATATAGAATTAATCTAGTAACATTCCAACCAGACCTCAACTCATTTACCGTTTGACTTTTAAAATTAGTAGTCAATTTTTAACTACTCAACTAATACACAAAGTTGCGTTATAAAAACTTCAAGTACAGTAACACAAAAATTGATGGAGTCAAAGGTTATAGTTCTGCATGCTGGCCAATCCTGTTCTTTCTGCGAGATTATCATTAATTTTAATTCATTCCACTATTTATTGAGTACCAGTTTGGAATGGATCTTTCTAGATGCATATAATTATAGGTATATGTATATGTGTATGCTTTTCATTTCATTTTCTTTTTTTTTTTTTTTTTTGAGACAGAGTCTCACTATGTTGCCCGGGCTAGAGTGCCGTGGCGTCATCCTAGCTCACAGCAACCTCAAACTCCTGGGCTCAAGTGATCCTCCTGCCTTATCCTCCCGAGTAGCTGGGATACAGGCATGCGCCACCACGCCCAGCTAGTTTTTTCTATATATTTTTAGTTGTCCAATTAATTTCTTTCTATTTTTAGTGGAGACGGGGTCTCGCTCTTGCTCAGGCTGGTTTCGAACTCCTGAGCTCAGACAATCCGCCTGCCTCGGCCTCCCGAAGAGCTAGGATTACAGGCGTGAGCCACTGCGCCCGGCCTTCATTTCATTTTCTTTACATAAATGCTACTTTACAGCTTGCTCCTTTCACTTAACAAGTCTTGGAGATCTGTCCATGTCAGTACATTTGACTAGTTTTTTTAATGGCTGCATTATATTTCACAGGAAGAAAAGCAGCATAATTTAACTCTTTAAGTTATAAATTGAATCCTTATTGGACTTCCAGGTTCTTTTCAGTTTTTCTTCATTGCAAAAAATGTATGCCAAACATATCTTCCCTAGAAGTGGAATTGCTGGGTTATCCACATCTGAAGTTGGCATATATCCTGTCAATTACTCCCCCAAAAAGATTCATTGTTTAGTTTTAAACCTCAGCTAGATTGTAATCTTCTTGATAATGGAGGTTCCATGCTCGTTGTCCCTCATAGTACTTTTTATGGACTTTAGCACATAGTATGTCTCCCTACCTTACAAGATTTGGCCAAAGATCAAAGGAGATTATGTTTGTGAAAAACAGAATACCTATGTTTGTATAGTGTTTTTCAGTTTACAAAGCACTTTTTGTATTATCTTACCTAATCTTTGCCTAAAACAAGGGAGATACTTATTATTATCTCCATTTTATAGATGAAGGAAACTAGGACTCGAGCAGTCACAGTTTTTGCCATGATTACAAAGCTAAGAAGGAAGGAACAGTGGATCCTCACACTATAAATCCTATGGTTTTTTTTCTATTTTAGATCACTGACTAAACAAAAACAGTATGCAAATGTTAGGTATTACTTTAGTGTTTTAGGTAGACAGAAAAACTCTGATTTGAGATTTCATGTTGGGAATGATTGTTACAGCATCGGGTTGATAAGTGGATTTATGTTTGCAGTTCCTTATCAATCTCCAGCTCTTTAAAATGTATCCATAACCTCCCTATCTCTTCTTTACTCAGGGCCCAGATATTACGCTGTCAAAACTGTACAAGTTAATTGAAGACTCTTGTCCACAGCTGGCAAATTCAGTACAGATCAGGTAAACTTCATTTTCTTCTGTATATATGAAAAGGTGTCAACGTAGATGAAAATTTAAAAAGGGCATGTGGTAATTAATTCTTTAATAAAAGCTATCTTTATTATTCTAAGTTGTTTCCTAAGTTCCTTAATTTTTTAAAAAAATGGATAACATTAAAAATACTGGTTTTTAGTTTTTTTTTCACAAAATTTGTTATTCTGTTGATCTACGTCATTCTTTTTAGTTGTTGCAGAGTATTACATTTTTACAGGCTGATGTGATACTTTGGCAAATTTTATGATCAAGAAAACAGCAATGATAATTTTCAGAAATACGGGAGTAACATTTTGGATTATGAAGTTTGTTTTATGAGCCACCATTTTATACAAGTCCCTGAATTGCCTTTAAAATATTAATAGATTTATTTTATATAATTGAGGAATATGAAATGAGGGAAGATGTTTGAAAGGCCTTCCTAAAATATACACCTCAAATTTTCTCATTCAGAATCAAACTGATGGCTGAAGGCGAGTTGAAGGATATGGAACAATTTTTTGATGACCTTTCAGATTCTTTTTCTGGAACTGAACCAGAGGTTCACAAAACAAGTGTAGTAGGTATGAAACTCTTCTAAGAAGAGCAGAGAGTATTTTCATTGAAGGGAGCAGCTTTCTAAATTATATCTATCATTACTCTGCTATATCTGTGAACAAACGTAGTGGGGATGTTGGACGTGTTATAGTTTGTATTTATTGCCTTGCCGTTTTGATCTATATTTACATATTTGTGGAAAAGCACCTTCTGTTTTGTCTACAATAGTCAGAGACCAAGCCTGGTCCTGGGGTTTTTAGGGTTTCCCAGCTCTTTCTCACAGTCCTCTGGATCACTTGCCTGCTTGGTACAACTGTAAGTGAGGGTCACCAACCAGACTTGTGAAGAGAGGTAAGTAAAAACATATTATTAATATGGTATACAAGGTGAGGGCATATGTATTATTTCTTTGATGCTTTTCTGTTAACTTCGTATCCGTGCTCCATCCATCCGGCTTTTTTGCATGATAATTTTTACGTTATTCAACATCGGTTATTTCTCAATCTCCTCCTATGTGCCGGGCTCTGGATTATACAGGATAGACATGGAATTTCCTCTTACAGAGATTACCTTCTGGTGGGGGGAGTCGGACTGTAAAAGTAAACCAATAAGTAAGATAATTTCAGATAATTAAAACAGCTAAGAAGAAAGTAAAAAGGAGGCCTTAGGAATAGAGATGGTGGTGGGGTGGGAGGGCTGAGCCCTGAATAAGAGAAGAAAGCAGCTTTGTAAAGGACAGAGGAAGAACGTTCCAGGAGGAGGGAGTGGCAACTGCAAGTGCCTCTTTTTGATTCTTTTGAAGGAAGAATTGTGACAAATAGTCATCACCATGGTGTAGCCTGGATTTCCGTTAATACTTTCACCTTGTCTATGGTCTTATTTTGTAGGTTTATTTCTGCGTCACATGATCTTGGCCTACAGTAAGCTTTCTTTCAGCCAAGTGTTTAAACTGTACACTGCCCTTCAACGGTACTTCCAAAACGGTGAGAAAAAGACAGTAGAAGATGCTGATATGGAGCTGACTAGTAGAGAGGAGGGCGAAAGAAAAATGGAAAAAGAAGAACTTGATGTATCTGTAAGGTAACTTGGGTTTTTCTGGCAGGGATCCTTCTCCTGTGAAACAGTATAATTTCACGTGTAGTAAATCCTCATTCATTCAGGGTTTGTTGGCTGGCTCTGCCATTTTTGCCCCTCCACATCCAGGAAGTTGACTCCTTGCCCTCTTGCCTTGTGATTGGCCAGTGGGAGGCATTGGTGGGATACCCAGAGGGCCAAGGAGAGTGAGGTGACGGTGTGGATTCATTGGCTTCCTTCTTTCAGGGCCATGGGGGGCTGGCTGTAGGGTCACAGCTTCTGTCAAGTGGCCTCTTCCACACTCCTTTGGGGATTCGGTAACTTGGAGCAAGTCTTCCCTGGCCTGAGGTGTAAAGGTGCCCCAGTGTTACCAGCCCTGGGTGCTGTATTGTCCCTGATGGCTTCTCTGGCCCCTGCTCTTACTTTTGTAAGTGATCCTTTGTAAGTGATCTTCTCAAACTACTCAATTTGAATGTGCCATTTGTTTCCTGCTGAGACCCTGCCTACTAGTATTCGTTACATTAGAGTGAATTAACAATTGATTAATTCAGTGAAAATTTATTGAATGTCTCCTAAGGCTCTGGGAAGGTGGTGCCATTGTTCACCTAGTTGTTTAAGCTTGAAACCCAGGAGTGTCCTTGGTTTCTTCATGTCCTTCACCGTAGTCCCTCAGCAGATCCAGTCAGTCCTTCCTCCCCAGTATGTTCGGAACTTGTTCACTTTTCTCATCACTACCGCTGCCCCCAGAGTTGAAGCACCAAATCTCTACCAGATAACTACACTAGCCTACCTGGCCTCCTTGCCTCCACTCTTGTCTCCTTATGCATCTGGTCGTTAGGCAGCATTCAGAGGAACCTTTAAGAATGTAAATCAGATCACAGCACTCTTCTGCCCCAAACTGTACTTAGGATTTGGAGAGAAATCTGAGCTTACTCAGTGCCTGCATGACCTGGCCCCATCGTCTTCCCAAGCTCTTTCTCTTCCTTTGCCCTTCACTCTCAGCAATGTAACTGCTCTGGTTTTCTTTTAGTTTCTTTTTTTTTCTTTTTTTTTTTTGAGACAGAGTCTCGCTTTGTTGCCTGGGCTAGAATGAGTGCCGTGGCATCAGCCTAGCTCACAGCAACCTCAAACTCCTGGGCTCAGGCAATCCTTCTGCCTCAGCCTCCCAAGTAGCTGGGACTACAGGCATGCACCACCATGCCCGGCTAATTTTTTTATATATATATTTTTAGTTGTCCAATTAATTTCTTTCTA
>CAUYSK010077881.1:0-43410 GCA_963575035.1 Avahi laniger | reverse complement strand
TATAAACACAAAACTAAAACCTAGAAATCCTAACTCTCCATTCAGCGTTCCTCCTATGACACCATGGAATTAAGGGGTATCACCCACATGGCGTCAGGAGATAAAAGAAGAAACTGTCTAGTATTGTTGATACCCTAGTACATTCCAGGCCTCCACATATATTAATGACATTTACGGGGGCAAGGGCAACACACGTAACCTAAACATCTGTACCCCCATATTATGCTGAAATAAGAAAATAAAAATTAAAAAAATAAAAATAAAAATGGAAAACAAAAACCAAAACCTTGTTGAGATGCAATTAATTTATTTACTTATTCATTATTTTTCTCTCTTTTGATCTATACCATACTTTTTTCACAAAACTACTAATTTCTGATATACACATTAACAAAATAAATTAACTATGAATAAGGCTTTATTTTTACTCATAGATTCACTTTTTTAAAAAAAGCGTTTTGCCCATACTTTAAAGTGGTCGAAGCTGTGTTGATTGCTTCTTTTTGTTATATAAAAAACAACATTGCCAATATTTCCGATACTAACTTCATGTTCTGAGGAGGCTTAGACCACAAGGGAAGAATTTTAAATACACACAGAAATTCTTCCAGTAGTATAACATTGAACTCCAAATTCTACTCTGTACTCTCAAACTGCAAATAGAATATGATGTGGTAGAAAGAATACAAGCCCACTTGAGACATGGATTGGACTCTGCTGCTTACCAACTGTGAGCAAATGAACAATCCATTTTACCTCTGAAGGCTTTATTTACTTTTCTGGAAAATTCAGTTAGTGATTGCTGCATTTTTCTGTCTTGAATAGTTGCTGATCTAACATAATGTGGAGTATTTTTCTTTTCTTCTTTCTTTTTTTTCATGGTAGATGCAAGTCTCTTCAGATTGGCCCTGTGTTTTTCTTGTTTACCAAATGCACACCGACTCACTAGCCATTACTTAGTGCTTACAGACTGAAAGAGTGAGTGATATTATGCAAAATGGTGCTGTCTTCATTACAATGCAAAATAGCAAGTGTTTCTATTAGCAAGCAGTTTACCCACATGACATAAATGTTTCTAACTGTAGAGAACACATGGCTTGGGGATTATGAATCTTTAATGAGTTTGAAGGCGTTGGGATAAAAATATCTCTCAGAACTGTCAAGTAACGTTGATTATGCATTAAAGTTTGCCATGTGTCAAAAAGATAATATGTCTCTATGAATTCCATTTCTATTTCTCATTATCTGCACCCTACATCATTAATTTTTAATGAATTTGGCTTTTATTTGCTGTCCCAACGTTGCAGAGGTTCATTTTTCTTCTCCAAATGCCTTGCACTATTGAAGAAAGTATTTTCTTTCTGTATGCAGTTTGTATTTACATCTGTGTTTTATTCTCTTGAGTTCATTATAGCTGAAATTAGAAGGATATAAAGTCCTCAGTACAAAGTCTCTTAAAGAATTTGTCACCAAACCAGCATGTCATATCTGTACCATAAGAACAAGACTACCCCCCGCCGAGGAAAGCCAGGGAGAAAATGCCCTGATATAAATTTCCTGGCGCCCCAAAGAAATTCTAGAAAAATGCATTTTAAAATAGTATAAACTGAAGGAATTATTTTCAGATATCATGTTATTGTGCAATATGGTAAAACATAGGAAATTATATTTAAGGGCAGATGTATCTTTCCTTGATTCTCACTCTATACTAGAAAGTGACTGTTTTTTTTTGTTGTTGTTGTTTACGGTAGCTATTCATAAGACTGCAGTTGCATGGACGTGACCTATACGAAAGGGAGCAGCCTGATTCAACTTGAAAATCACCATGGCACAGAGCTTCACCTGCTGAAATAAACAAATGTAAGTGCACTGATAACATTGGTGTCCCTTTTATTTAAAAAGAAGGGGCTGCATACAAAGATATTGCTTATTTTCCAAGAAACTGGGGCTTGATTCCACATATGCAGAAGGTAATCACCATGTCCATAGGGTGTCCTCTCACACCTCAAACCCAGTATGTGACTTTAGCTTTTTATGTATCAAAGAGCTCTGCTTCTGAGAGCTGAGGAGTCCAGAGAATTTTGATCAACTGTTTCATTTTGAGGTAAACTGGAAATACTTTTCTGTCCATGCAAGCCACAATGGCTACAAAGATATTTAATCATGAATACTTAAGGGTACACAAGGATTTTCTTCACATACCACTTAGCTAGTTGTCTGTAGAAGGTCGTCAACCTAACATTCAAAATTAAACTTATTTTTCCAATCTAGATGTGTTCACACTGTGGTCCACAGAGTCCAAACAATTCCACGTAGAAACATCAGGAGATACCAAGGGAAGTGAGGAACAGAGTTGTAGGATCCTACCCTACTAAAGCAGAACAGCCCTGTCATTATCTGTTCCACATATTAAAATTCCCTTAAAATTAAAACTCAAAAATTTAACTGCAAAAAACTGGGTAACAACCATTCCAACCCTCTTCCTTCTGCTGCTATAAAAGACCTCTTCTCTGTGAAGTTAGGCTCTCTCTTTCTTCAGAATTCTGTTACGCCTCTTTATGGCCTTGTTTACTTTAATGCAAGGTCTTAGTTTAGAGAATTTCAGATTTGGGGAGCAGTTCTCTGGATTGCAGATACTGTCATTTTGCCTTCTAGTCAGGGACCTCCATCCTCTAAAACTCAGTCATCCTACATGCAAGAGTGGAATGGGCCTCCTCCATCCTGTACCCCTGGGACTAAAGATATTCAGTTCGTTTATTTTAAGAATCAGATAAGGCACCAGAATCATGACTCTCAATTGTCCCAATTGGAGCTTAGTGGCAAGTGAATCACAGTATTCAGAGTTGATAAAAGAAAAAAAACTATTTTCATATCTCTAGGTTAAAAAATAAGCATAATTCTCTCTGTCTAGAAACAGTTCATGGAATTGCTGTCAGTAAATTTGAGAGATTTAAACATTTGGATTTTAATGAGTTAAAAAGCCTCAGAAAAATCTTGCTATGTGTAATCATCTCACTGACGGCTGAGAATGTCCTCTACTAACACTCACTCTCTCCTGAATGGTGCTCGTTGCTCTCTTATGTGCTGATCAAGCTCCCTGTGCATTGCTCTTCATCCTTTCAAAGAGAAGCATTTAGAGGCATCCTGAATAGAACAAAGAGCACCACAACAGGTGACATCACTTCAACATTTTACGGTGCCACCCAGTTTTTCCAGATATTCATTTATTTTGTTTTCAGCTTTTTCAAGCCCCAGAAGAAATAAAAGAAATTTGTGGTAATATGTCATGACCAATGGGATCTTCTCATCTCTTCTTAAATGCAGTACATCAGTATATGAAGTAAATGCTTATATTCGTAGATTGTGTTATAGTAGTTATATGATTAGGATCTAAGTTAGACAGTGAGGGCTCCAGTCCATGAGCCACTACTTAGCAACTGTTGACCTGGGAATGGCACCTACCCTCTCTTAGGCTCAAGTTCTTTATCTTAAATGGAGATAATGATAGCTACTTCATAGAACTCTTGAAAGTTTTAATTGGGATATGTATATAGTCCATAATTTTTATCTACAGGTCATGATTTTTTTTCATACATTTGCTCTTATAACTTTAAAACATAAAGTTTTTGGAGCATTTAATCTAACACCAGTTTTCAGATAAGGAACTTAAATACCTGACAACAAGTATGTCTTTCTAAAGACATCCTGTCTTTCAATGGAAGATTCAAAACCACAGAAGACATTTCCCTACACTCATATTCTTATTCTACTTGTAAAATAAGATGTAAGGGTAAAAAACACAAATTCTATGAATTAGTAGAATCAACAAATATCATATTGAACAGAGAAAGAAGGATTATTTCCCATTCATTTCCCCAACTCATTAGTTGTTTTAGGAATTACGGTAAAATATATTTTAATGACCAAATGCTTCAATGTGCCTAACTCGAAAAGATCACAAAGACAATACAGTATCAGGTAAATACGTGTTCATAAAACTGACAAAGCAAAAATATTTGAACCATGGAAAGCCAAGGAAGAGACATTCATCTACTCTGAGTATTAGCTTATAACCAAACTCAGATCCGCCCTTCTCTGTAAAGATGCAGAGAACTTCCTGAAAGAATCCCAAACCTTATCCTGAGGTTCCATCAGCAAGGAAGCTTTCATATGTGCACATTCCCAGTCCTTGGGAGTGCCTAGATGTCACAGAAGCAGTTATACATGCACCTATCCATGGAAACATACTTCCCCATCCTGTCCTTCCAAATAAGTTTTAAAAAAGATAAACACAAGTCCTCAACATTTCTTTCTTAAAATAAGTCCAGCTCACAAGCAAAAATCTTGATCCACTACACTGTAAACTTTACGAAAATAAGTGCAACCTTTATTTTTCTTGTTTATGGCTATAAAATAAAAAATGAGGCTCCAGTCAAACATCACCAAAGCAAACAGTTTGTGTGTGTGTGTTTTTTTTTTTTTTTTCCATTTGAGATGGGTCTTGTTCTTTTATCTGCAGGGCAGGGTGGAGTGCAGTGGTCACAGCTCACTGCAGCCTTGAATTCCTGGGCTCAAGCAATCCTCATGCCTCAGCATCCTGAGTTCAGGCACATGCCACCATGGCCAGCTAGCCAGCTAATTTAATTTTTCTTCTTATTTTTTTATTGTTTATTTATTTACTTTTTCACAGACAGGGTCTCACTTTGTTGCTTAGGCTGACCTTGAACTCCTGGTCTTAAGTGAACCTTCTGCCTCGGCCCCCCCAAAGTGCTGAAATTACAGGCTTGAGCCATCAGGCCTGGCCAGAGGCAAATAGTTTGCATGGCAGGTGTTGATGTGCTGTAGAAATAATTCCACACTGGGAGACCAGATCTTAGACTCTCAGCTGAAGGGTATTCTTAAGGATTTACTGTCAGAGAGAGATAGCAGACAACCTCTAAAGCACTCTGTCATAGTGTGTTTTGGACCTCTATAACAAAATACCAGAGACTGGATAATTTGTGAAGAAAATAATTTATTTGCATCATGGCTCTGGAGGCTGGGAAGTCCAAGATTGAGGGGCCACATCTGATGAGGGACTTCTTGAGATAGCAAGAGATCAATCTCATAGCCTCAAGCACTTTTATAATTGGCATTAATCCATTCATGAGGGTGGAACCCTCATGAGCAAAACCCCTTCCATTAGTCCCCACTCACCAGCACTGTGACCTTGGGGATTAAGTTTTCAATACATGCTTTATTGGGGATCCACATTCAAACCATAGCATACTACTAAGTCTGAATTTCCTTAACGATCTCTGTCCCTTCTCTAATATAAGATTCCAAGCTCTCTAAAGTCTATTTCACCAATTTCCTGCTGTTTACCCTGTGCTCTGGGCTCCTGCATACTTCAGACCTATGCTACTAACCAGCCTTAGCTGTCTGCCCCCTGAGCCCACCTTTAGCTCCAGCCAATGTCCTGTGAGCCCCTGGCAGGAGTGTCTGTAATCATAGGTGGGGAATCAGACACACCAGAAAATATTGGACTTTAGGCCAAGCATTAACTTTCTCCCAATACATGATCTTTTATGTCATTTTACTTCTCAGGGGACTCTGTGGCCTCAATTGCTAATGTGGAGATTATTTCATCAAAAGATTTTCTAGAACTAGATTTTATTTTTTATTCTGGTTGAGAGTAAGAAAGAAGGCTGGAAGGTGAGAATTATGAAAAACTCCACAAAGAAACTTTGATATGTTCTTTAAGTAAATGCGGTATGGAAATTGGCCCAGACCAACAACAGACTAAACCAGGTAGAGGGAGCAATGTTAGTTCTGTTACCTATAAGTCAGTGCCAATCTCAGACATTTTTATCTGTCAGTGGTACTTTATGCAGAGGCTAAATTTCTCAGTAATAGGAGATTATGAAAGCTAAATTGATTCAATATAAAGAATTTTACTTTATTCTATTATATAACTTCCTGTTTTCCAGCTTAAGTGTTCTTTCTAAAATGGAGCATCAGTATTGCAATATGGAATATATATCTTTAAAATGTCCTTACATTGCAAAATTAAAAGTTGACAACAGTAGAGTGGTAGCCAGAATCTTTTCTAAAATATTACTAGTCCATCAAATTAAAAACAATATTGACATAATTTGTGTAAAATCAAATAGCAAACAATTATGGTTGGAGCTCTGGCCTCTTTGGTGAACTATAATATTAATAAGAGTTTGAAGGCCATGAATATCATGGTAGGTGTTACCATCATCACCATTTCATGAAGGAAAAAATGAAAGCTCGGGGAAGTCAAGTTTCTTTCTCAAAGTTTCACTTTTACTACTTTAAAACTTGAAAGCCCATGTTTCTAATAACTTCAAAATTGGGAGTGGTCAAAAGCGTTAACTTCTTACCCAGCGATTTTGGTGAGAGCGGTATCGTTGGGGAGGGGAGGATAGAAACAATTTTGTCTAGGATTGTAGCAGGGGTTGGATGGAAGTTTCCTTAGAATAAAACAAATTCAAAACTTCTCTGTGAAGTGAGATGGCCTTGAGTTGTGGATACATGTAAGATGTGGACCAAATGAGAACTATTATTTAAAAAAAAGTGTGTATATATATACTTGACTTTTAAAAAAAAATAATGTGAAGAAAAATAACGTATAGAAGACGTGGAGATAGAGGAGAAAAAGGAAATAACTGAAGCACTGTGACCCATTACAAAGTCAGATAAATGTTAATGAAACAGCAGGCAGATTTTTGGTTTCCGACACATCCCAGTTACTATCTCAAATCCACCCCTACCTGCTACATGAATTTGGCAAAATAATATAAGAGTGAAAAATGAAACCATACAAGTTCTAAATGAAAACCTCGGTGAATTCCCCTTTAGACTTAGTGTAGGGAAAGGCTTTCTAACTATGACTTGGTCTCCTTTTACTATCTCCTGACTAAAACATCTTAATTTTTCTTTGGGAGGCTACCTGTGACCTGGATGGGACTCTCAATCAAAGTGCATTGCCTTCTCTGGCCCAAACATGGGTTTGTGACCAAAGCAGATCCAATTAAGCTTTCTCCTCTGGAATTTACATCAGTTTTAACATCTGCATTTTATATCATTATCATTAAATAAGAAGGGAGCCAGATAAACATAAATGATTCAAGCACGCTCCCCTCTGAAAAGGAAGAAAGTGAGAGAACTAACGTCACACTGAAAGATTACTTCTTGGGTCAAGGGGGAGAAAGTAAATGATAAAGACACATTTTAATTTTGTAGGTAATAGAGAGTTTAAAACTTGAAGATTTTGGAATTTGAAGAAAGTGGCAAAGTTTGAAATTGTAACTGATAGGAACAGCAGAGGACACTTATTGGAACATAGACAAATGAGTTCAGCTTTGGTGATTTAGTACGTATTGAGGACAGGCCACTTATGCTGGTTTAAATATGTTAAAAATTGTACAACATTCACAGTAAAGAGCAGAAGAGGAGGTAATGGAAATGCTCGGAAGGATCTGGGCAGTGGATCTTATCCTTTCTGGGGTCTTTACATACTCTATAAAGAATGAAGAGTTGTCCATGAATCAAACAAAAATTAAAATATTTAAAAAATAAGAACAAAGAGCTTTAAAATTTTGCACTATTCATTTGTTTACCTTTCAGGATTGTGTTATGAATTTAGTGAAATAATTTACTATCCTGATCAAGTACTATTGATAATCATGAAGCAAAATTCTTGTTTGCATATTGCTTCAAACACACAGTATTAAATTTTAATTATTGCTAATTATGCAAGTGGTATGTTTCATCACCTGTCTCACTAAACATAGCATCTCATTTGCAGATAGGTTTGGAACAAGAAAAAAGCAACTGATCATCCATGGAAAAAACAGTGGACTCAAAGGATTAAGGATGGTGCGAAATAAAAAAATTAGAATTAAAAAAAGACTATAAGAGATGAGAAAATGGGAGGTTGTAATGTCAGTGGATAAATATTACAGTTGAACATTTGTAAAGTAAAACAAGTATTTATGAAGACAAGTGTTAGTAGGCAATCATAGTTTTGTATAGATAACATCATATTGAAATAAATATTGTTTATGAGATTAAGAGAATGTCCATTTGCATAATAAGATCTTTCAAAGTGATGGCAGTATCTAAGATAGGTAGTCTGTAAATCAGGTTTTGGAATTAACTAAAAGGTTGGGATATTACAATGGTGAGATGTATAATACTATTCAAGTCCTATATTGTCCCTTTCAGAATCCCCAGATTGTCACCCGACAACAAAGGTGCTATCCCAGCTTGCCAGGACTGAAATCAAACGTGAAAAAAAGTGGAAGGCAGGCAGTAGCAATCATACATAGCTATTCTCCGTGCCTGTGCTTCTGCATAACACCAGACTGGTCTTTGAAATCTGGTACGTAACTGTTCCCATTTACTCTTGTAATATCTCTCAGTGTTATGCAAATTGAAGACCAATAATCTTTTCTTATAAAGATAGATGAGGTTTTAGAAGGATGAACATGACATTAGAAAAGAGATATTAATGTTATTAATAGTAAGTATTTGCTTAAATAGTAATAAACAAAGTAGATCTTATGTTGATGTGCCTATTGGGAATTATGCTCCTTCCTGGTGAAACATAGCTGCCCTTTTGTTCCTGTAAAACACACCTCATGGTATTTTATTTTGTAACGGGAATTTTTTTTTTTTTCACTCTTGCAGCACAGCGTGATACCAGGGAAAGGGGAATGTAGGCTTAAACCAGGGAGGAATTCAGGAGAGTTACCCTATGAATTTTATTAGTTGAATAAGCTCTTGTGAAAAAAAATGAACCCTATTGATGGATGCTGCCAGGGGATGATTGGCTGGAAGAAGTGAGAGACATTTTGAGCAACCTAGAGGGGGACAAGAAATACTTTATCACTCTAAAGTGAGTGGCTTAATTTCTCTATGGATTGAACCTCAGAACTGATGACTTTTAAGTAGAGCATTGCATCAGTAGAGAAATCCACGGGCTGTCAAGTAAAGGAAAATTGGTATCTCCATATTTCTCATTTCAAAGGAGTGACCTATTATTCTACTCCAGCATATAAAATTCCAATAAAAGTTCTATATACTTATAATAATTCTGAAATGTTGATGCTAATACCATGCAGTTAATAGGATATACAATGTATTGTCTGAAAAGCAGCAATATAAAGACACATAATTACCAAATATTTTTCTTCTTTACCAACGAGTAATTTATCTGGGTACAGCTTTGTCCAGTTAAATCATCCTCACATTAAAGAATAAAACTAAGTTAATGCTCCACAGGATGGTGGCAGTAATTAACACATTGACTGCCACACTAGGAAAAAAAAAATTTTTTCCTTTGGGCCATGGTGTTTTATTATGAAAATAGAATAAAAACTTTGAAAACAAAACAATCCTTTTTAATTTAATAAAAAAATTATAATTTTTATTTTTTTTGTGTGCAAGTTATATGCAATTAAATTGTCAATATTAATTGTAACAATGAGAACATCAACAAGTAAGATTTTCATGAACCAACTGCAGGGTTTTGCATGGGGGCCACCCACCACATAACATGTATGCTACAGCATGGCAGCTTGAGTTGCCTGTGCACCATGAGGCTCCCAAGGTAAAGAGATGTGTGAGTTACACATGTTTTACAAGGCCCCGGGCTCAAAACTAGCATCGGTTAAATACAACTCACGTGGCAGTTAATGTGTTAAAAATGAAGGATTCTGTCTTCTCTGGCAGAAAAATTTAGGTATCAAGTAACAGTAGCTTGGGAATAAGTTGGGCACCAAGAGTAGGAATCTAGAAACACAGCAAGAAAATATATTCATCAAACCATAATTTTGTCCATAATGAGACCTAATCTTTCAAATGTAATTTTGTTACCTATTAAATGTCCAGAACATATATTGGTTTTTGCATTCCATAAGATCTCATTCAATTTATGACTTGAAAGTGTATACATGCAGAGAAAATATGAGATATGTGCACATACAAAATCATTAAATACTTCAATGGCCTTTACCCAGGTTGCCTGGTTAAAAGAGCCTGAGGCCAAAGATTCCATGGTATCACATTGCAAAAGTTTGCAGTTCAAGGGAAGCAAAAGTAAAGGATAAAAAAAAGTAGTACAGAGAAATAGAGCAAATACAAGAAGAAATATTAGTTGTCACTAAGCGCAACTGATAGCAGGGCGTCCTCAGAAACCTAAGTAAAACCACTGTGTTTCAGGAAAATTCATTAAGGTAGAAAGAGGAAATAATCTCTCTGTTGGTTTCTTCCCAGTCTCCATCCTCCATTGGTAAAAGCCCAACAGGTCATGACCACAGGTCATTAACAGCCAATATGACCAGGATGTGTTACCTGGCCCCTCACCTAAACCTTTGGGGATGCCACAGGCTTTGTGTATGTAGACTTGCTAGTGCACTGGTACAGCTGTCCCTACTTATCAGTCACTTACACATATGAGATCCTTTTTCTGAGGTGGTGGCAACAGCTGCAAAAATATGGGCTTGAACCATCTCTAGGGCCATTATGGAGCAAAGCAGGATGCAAGGTCTAAAATTGAGAAAGTAGGTGGATCCCAGTTTATCTTGGGAGATACAAAACTTAGTTTAGAAATGGCCATCCCTTGTGCCATTCTTATATAGTCATATTATATAGGAAAGAAAGTTTTCCCCACTTATAAGAGAGTATATATCCAGTCCTTCAATAGTACCATCAGATGAAATGTCCTAAAAGGAATTAGATAAAAAGACTAAGCAAAATACAGTGTCAATTTGTATATCCATCTCGCTCTTTCTTTCCATCTATTTAAGATTTCCTTCACCCTTGGCTATCACTTTGACTGATCTGGGTTGCTTACTTGGAAGGATAAGTCATATTGAGCCCATGGTGGTGTGTACTCTTAGCTGCCATGTCCTCATGTCCTTGTGAATATCGCTGGTGAATTGACTATTTTCATATAACATGGGACTGTGAAGCACCAAGAGAAAGCCTGAAGAATCCCCTGGTTTAAACATATATCCACCACCACCCTCAAGAAAATTAGTGTGTATTCTCAGTAGAGTAACTCTTTTCTTGGCTTACCAGTCCCCCTAGTTTGAGAAGCTCAAAATGACAATGTGATAACCCCAGATTTTCATACAGTGGATACTTTACTGTATTCCCTGACAAGACCACATTTTCACCTACCCCCAGGAAGCATAACAATTATCTGACCAATCGTAAGGTTTTGGAAATGAGAAGTGCTAATTACAAAGTACATAACTGGAAGTGATTGTGGGAGAGGTTGATCTTACTTTCATTTGCTGGCTGCTGAATCAGTGTATTCCATTGGGAGCAATGCATGCTTTTCAAGTGATTCAGTGCATAAGCTGCAGCCTTGAAGACAGTGCCCAAGCTCACAAGGATTTTTTCTATTTAATACCTCAATTAAGCCTTCAGCACTCCATTCCAACAGCTGTCCTATTCAACCAAGTCTGCTGATTCTTGATGGTTGAGTACATGATATGCCCGGAGAAAACCATATTTATGAGCTCATTGTCACAGCTCCTTTTCTATAAAGGTCAGAAGCCATATTGTGTGGCGTACCATGTCAACAGATTAGGCATTCTGTAAGTCTTCAGATAGTGGGGCAGGTAAGAGTACCATCAACATGAAGAACCAATCCAAGTATTGATTCCAATATAATTGAGTTTCTGTCTCTGACAAAGTGGAAGGAGTCGGATATGATTGACCAGTCAGTGTTTGGGTGGCCTGTATCCCTGAAGGATGATGACATATTAAGATTTCAGCAATGGTTTCTCTTGCTGGAAGTTTGGCCACTCAGCAGTGGTGGTAACTAGCACACCTTTAGAGAAATACAGCCTCTGTTTTAGGACTTCTGTATTTATTCCATTTCTTTCCTAATGGTTGTTCTGTCCATGAGCATATGGTACAAGTGCAAGAATGATCTAGGAAAGTGTTAGACTAACAATCTGTCTGGATGAGTTACCTAATGAAAATATCCAGTTTTCAAGAGACTCATTTGTGGTGGGTAATATCTGTTTACCATTAACGTGAGATGAAAAAGTCTACAACATTTGTTCTGAATTATATGTGTCCATCTGGGTACCTATTAACCTGGTAACCTTGTTCTGAATCCTGCAATCTTTTTCCTTTTAGGCCTCTTACCAAACAATGCAGCCATTCTCTATCACCTAAGGATCAGGGTAAATCCATATTTTAGATCTCCTTTCCCACCAAACAATGGACTTTTTTTCATCATTGTTTCTTGGGCCATCCTTGAGATGGGTTTTGATTCAGTAGACGATATTGTCCAGCTATTACCAACATAATATATTGATTAACTGTGGACCATGTTTGTGCCCTTTTCTCCCTTTTGAAGGAACTACATATGAAGCTATAGGCATAAATTGAGGCAGAGATGTCAGGCCAACTGAAGTATATAACATGGGAATCTGTGTTCTTCATTGTGTAAATTACTTCTTCTTTTTATACCTGCTCAAAGCCAATTTCGAACAAACCATGGCCATAATAAAACAAATTATGGCCATGTTCACCCCATTCTATGACTGAGTGGATCTGATAACAACCTTGGCCCACAGTCTTTTGCTGTATACTCATCAGGTATTTTATATTTATTAGGTCCAAACAGGGGAATATCTAAAGTCAATGCAATAATTCAGTTGCTTAAAATAGTTTTGATGGGGATCATTTTTGATGTAAAGTTTTACTGCTATTCCATTCAACTTCCTGTATCCAGATACAGAAATAGATAAACAAAAGCTAAAAAACAGAGGCAGTTAGAAAGAAGAGCCAGCCTCTAAATGTCTACAACTTCCCTATGTTGGAAACTCAGTAATAAATATTACAAGATTTAACATCTTGTTGTGAGTAATAGAAGAGAGGAGTTATATTTGATTATATTCGGTGCTATAATCTTATTAAAAGAGAAGATGTCCCTAGCCATAATTTGCTTTTAGTGCTAAAGAAAAATCAATAAAAAACATATCATCTTTCATGTCAAATGGATTAGTTTATATTATTGAAGATAATGCCTTCTCTAGCACTGTATTTAAGTACAAACTTAAATAGGGTGCTAGAGGAAACGCTAGATTGTCAAGATGAAATAGTTGTAATTGAGACAAGTTACAAATAGAATTAACATATACTTCTGTGGTAAATCCTTACTTATTTAGAAATTAAGGCTTGATTCAATAAAAAATAAGACTTACAGCATACTTTTAGAGGCAGGAAAACATAACTAACATATGCATAATATTCTTGTACTTATAAAATGCTTTCATATACGTTATTTTAATTGAATTACTTGCAAGTATTTATAGTGAGTTAACTAAATGCTAACAATGTCTTGCCATGTAGAAATACTATTGGATCTAGCTTAATAAAAGAATAAAGAATATTGTAATCTGCTTTTTATGGGTAGAGTTTGTATAAAATACCTTCCTTAAGCAGTTTCTCTTCTAATAAAATGAATCAACCCCTTACAAAACTTAGCTTTATAACTTTAATTTGCATATGAATCATTATTTAATACATGTTATAAAAATATTGAATTAGCATATGCTTTCCCTAAAGTTAAAATTTTATGATTTTAATGTATATGAGACAATATCAAGAAATATAAACTGTGTTTTAATTATTCATGTTTTTGGTTTGTGGCATTTTTGTTTTTGCTTTTTTGAAGTGTTTTTTGTATATTAAGAAGTAGATGTATGTGGAAAGACTTCTACCGTAATTCATATAAGTAAACAGGCAAACCATACTTTTTTAAGATCAGAGAATTTTGTGTTCCATCAATGAGCTCTGTGTTGATGACTGTTTCTGTGGTCCATACATCTCTCATTTTTTTTTTCTTTTTAAGAGCTATGATTTCATTGTTTGTTTGTTTGTTTGTTTTTTTACTATGTACTAAGCATCCTGCTAAGCACATTAAATGCATTATCATTTAAGTCTGCCCCCCAATAATCCTAGGAGGTAGTGACCATTACTATAGATAATTTACCAGAAAGGGAACATATTGGAGTATGTTCAGAAGTAATTAGATTTCCACGCTATGAATTCCATTAAGTATTAATTAATTTAGTCTTAATTAATTAATGAAATAGATTAGAACATATGCTTTATTTCATCAGGCAAACCTTCTCAGCATAACCACAAAGTCACAGATATAATATCATTCATAAACTCATTGTATAAGGAGTTAAGGTCTCCCAGATCACTTCTGTCTACTGGAATTTACTGATTACCTCAGGGATTTTTTAGGAGGTGGAATTTTCAGCACTAAGAAGAGGACGAACTCAGCAAACCAGGATAATTGGTCACTCTACCTACTGGACACTTTTACTTGAGGGTAATAAGTTCAGGCAATTAATGTGGCTTGTGGGAACATTCCCATAACCTTAGACTCTTTTGTGGGGGGGCGTCCGTACAATACAATCATCCCCAAAAGGACCAAAGTGTATGCCTTTATTTAAAAAAACATATGGGAACTTTTAGAAAAGTAAGAAATCATTCTTAGTTAGATCGTCCTCATTGAATTCCCAACAAATAAATCCGCAGTTTTACTTCCCATTCTCTCCTATTGACTACCTGCTAGTGTGCCAGTGTATACTTTGTCCTAAATTAATTTTTAATGCTGAGCAATATTAAATGTAAATTAAAGACATCAGAACATCCACCCTACCACTATAAACTTTATTATGTTCTCTAAATATTAAATCACTTTTTGGACATGGCTAAGCACATCATGTTCACACTTAACTAATTCCGCAATGTCATCTAATGTGTCTCCATTGTTCAAATTCATTCAATTTGACATTGACAATTGGATGAAAGAACCTGGCTGCCCAAAACATGCTAACCTCGATATTTTGAACATAAAAACATCCTTCTTCTTTCTACCACAATACGATTTGTTTTTTTTCTTCTGTTCCTCTAATCATTAAGGCTGTGCTGAAAATACAGATTTTATTTGTTGTGATTTTGCTTTTTCATAACCACCATACACATTCAGCTAATGACAAAACTTCATTTTATAATTCTGGAAAATATTCAGAATTTCTTTTTTAATATTTTCCTCTTTTGTCCTCTTAATATTTTTAATATTGGACTATTTAATTCAGTCTACATTTTTCTTAACTTTAATACACTTCATGTTTTAATTTTTTTGTGTTAATTCAGGGTAAATTTTTCAGTATTGTCTTTCTATTTACAAATTCTGACTTCATGTGTATTCAATTTACAGACTATCTGGTCTATTATTGGTGGGACCATACTCATGAATTCCAATGTGCCTAATTTGTTCTTTTTCATATTTATCTGTTTTGTTTCAAATATATCTCTTGGTAATTCATACTTTATTATTTTCATTTATAATTTCTGTCCTCTAGTCACATTATTGTGATAGATGTTGGCACTACACTTATGTGTCTGAGGAATTAGAGTATATTTATTTTAGCATCATATTTCAGATTTGCACTTCTGCTGAGCGTATATTTATGTCCTCATTTTTGCAAATGTTGGGTGTCAATTTGAGTGATAGTTTCTGTCATTTATTCTGAAATTTTCATTTTCAGGTTCATCCTCAAAGGGATTAACAAACAGTATTTTTGGATGCTCATACATCCTGTATTGTGGATTTGCAGTTGTCTTGTTCTGCCTTGCTGAGGCTCCTGCTGCTGTCCAGGGTAGCCTAGTACCAGCTTGGCCCATGTGTTCTCCTAGCTGTGCTTATTTCCTCCAGGCCACTATGGCAAGGAATTGCATGCAAAGATTTTCTCAGCCCCTGTTAACACACAGGGAGACCAAGCTTCTGGTTTCACAAGGTGAACCAGACTTTGATCTTCGATAATGACTAAGGTGCTTTTGGGCCCTGTTTTCCAAGAACTCTAACTCCAAACTCTCTCCTCAGATATCCAACCTTTGATCCCAGCAGGCACACAGCTTCAGCTACCATGTGTTTATAATCATATTCCGGTCCATGGACATATTTTTCTTGCTTGTGGTTAGATTACTTCATTTTATTTTGTTTTTACTTACACTTAACATTGCCATTTGTGTAGGGAAGGGGATATTTAAATGCATGAACTATACCCCTATCTTGGCTGGAAGTCCCCCAGTTTCTTTTCAAGATTTCATCACAATTCCCTGTCTGCAGCAGCAAAATACACTCAACATGTTCTGCTCTTCCCTCATCAGTCATTCACTTCCCAACAGCTTGCAATCTGTGTTCGATGCCTAACATTTTATAGACACTACTCTCATAAAACTCACAGATGATCTCTGCATCCCACATTATAATGTCAACTTTTCCATCTTTGATCTCTGCAACAGCAGATACTTGCCAATCTGCCCCTGCTTTAAATTGTTTTTCCTAGTGTTATTTTCGTATTTCATACAACTCGTGATACGAAAATAAGTGTAAGCATGTCAAATCAAAACAGATAGAGGCCTCCTATTTTACTCATGTATAATCTTTTCTCTGTCTCATACAAGAGTTAAGATAAATACCTTAGATTAAAACCTTTCAATTAATCAATGGTTTTCTACTAATTATGTGGAGCAAAATTAATAGCATGTTTTCCAAAGTGTCTAGTAGAATTTTGACATCATTGACCTTACTTTCATGCAAACAGTGGAGGAGAGAAGACAAATTTAATAAAAAGAATTTTTTAATTCTAATTTGCTAGGTTGTTTTAGATATATTAGTATGGAAGAACACTTGGGTGCCCTATATGTTAATTTTATTTTATTTCATGTGAAGAATAGTTTGTATAAATTATAGCAGTGAGCACATTTCTCAAATCTTATTCTAGAGCCAATATTAAACTCCTGGTAGTGTAGCATATACATGGATGTATCTATCTATCTATTGGGGATGAGATATTAGTAGATTCCATGGTTTAGTATTAGACTTGAATTAAATAAATAAATGAAGAAAATAACAAACAGCAGACTACTAAATCAGCCTTTTTGAACCATTTTCAACATAATGATTTTGTTGTTAGAAAAAAATCTTATTTCAAGAAAAAAAAATCTTATTTCAGAACACTCAGATATTTATCAAAGAAACATAATGTGCTAAGTTTCCGAAAGTATTGCTAAATTTATTCTAGTAATTTAGTAATTTTTACCAGGAGACAATCTTCAACAACTGTTTCCAAGGATAACAATTTTCAGAAAGGCCACGAGACCTACTTAAGCTAACAAATGTTAATTATGTGGCTCTAACTCTCATTCTGTTCTACACTCAACCAATATTTACTGAACAACAACAGCATTTAGGCCTGTAGGGAGATTTAGAATGAAATTTCCATTGAGTGTACACCTGAGGTTTGGTGATAGCAAAATTAAATAAACGTTGAATAGATATATTCTGTCTTAGAGTAAAGGAAGAAGTAATTAATTCTGACTTTTGAAATTGTGGCATTTAAGCTGGTTATATAGTGAAGAGGATCATAATGATAATCAAATATGAAATATGAGGAGAGTCATATCTCTTCAAAAGTGTAGTCTCGATCCCTGTCTTTCATTCACATCCTTTGCCCAAATGACCAAATATTACTTGACATTTCCTTGAAACAAAGAAGTTCCTCACATATCTGAAGTGAGGTACATATAAACATGGAAATGTGATGAGACGTCAGTCCAGGGAAAATAATTAGGACAAGATCACAAGAGCATTGCATAATAAGCTACAAACAGAATACCCCTTCTCTTATGTTAGCCAGTGTAGAAATGAAGATTTGCAGGGCATTTCAAAAAATATAATGGAAATCAATGTTGCAATTATTCAGATATAGGGAATAAGCCAGATAATGTCAAAGATCTGAGATACTTTTCTTCTTTGTGTCATAGTTGTTCTATGACTAGTTGTGTGTTTTAGGAATCATTGCAAGACATTGTCATTAATTTTTTACCAGTAAGTTTGCTACCTTCTACTATGAGTTCTTTGAGGGTAGCGATAACATTTACTTGTGTTATAGCTTCAATGCTTACTATAGGTCCTGAAAATGTGAATGTTCACTGTTAAAAAAATCTCCCCAAATATGAGCAGTTTTATATATGTTATAGTTTTTGTTCCTGGGTAATGTAAAGTATGACTGGTGTTTCTAGAGATTGATATACAAATATTAAGAACCTCTGAAATATGCATCTACTTTCCTGCCAACAATATCACATATAGGTATTTTCCCCAGAAAATAGTAAAACTGCACAAAAAAGGTAAAAACACATGGTTACTAATAAAATGTATAGTTGAAAAAAAGTGAACATATTAACATGTTTAACAGTAAGAAATGGTTAAATAATTGTACATACATAAGATATTAACAGCCATAAATGTCATTATTCTAGAAATACATAATCATATGGGACATTTCTGATCTCCTGAGTAAAAATCACAATCTGTAACATTTATTATAAACTATAGTTATAATTTATAAAAATAATGCACATATAAAGATGAAATACTTTTTATTTTCTCTGGCTGGTAGAATTAAAAATTTCATTTTCTCTGTTGTATATTGCTGACTTTTTAAAATTACCAGGGATAGGCCGGGCGCGGTGGCTCACGTCTGTAATCCTAGCACTCTGGGAGGCCGAGGCGGGTGGATTGCTCACGGTCAGGAGTTCGAGACCAGCCTGAGCAAGAGCGAGACCCTGTCTCTACTGAAAATAGAAAGAAATTAGATGAACAACTAAAAATATATAGAAAAAATTAGTCGGGCATGGTGATGCATGCCTGTAGTCCCAGCTACTCGGGAGGTTGAAGCAGTAGGATTGCTTGAGCCCAGGAGTTTGAGGTTGCTGTGAGCTAGGCTAAAGCCATGGCATTCTAGCCCAGGCAACAGAGTGAGATTCTGTCACAAAAAAAAAAAATATATGAAATTCCAGCAATAAGAAATGAATGAAAAATTGGAGCTGAAGACCTTAAGTGCTTGCTTTTTGCCCATTGACCAGATAACTAGAACTATCTGCATTATCTATGCAGCATGGGGTTTTTATTATTTTTACCTAAAAATGTCTTTTTTGGTAATAACAAACGTGTTTTTTAAAAAAGCCTGGTTTTTCTCAATACGCTTTTAAAGGTTTTTAAATTGTTTCATATCTGGTCAAGTTGAGATTTTTAAGAACTTCATTTTTAATTTGTAATAAAAGTTCACAACTTGATTTTTTCAAAAAAGTCAACAAACTGCAAGCACCTGTTAATAAAGATCTTAAATAATTAAAAAAATAATAATATGAGGGCAACGTATGCATATAAATATATGTAAATAATTATATACTGTCTACTTTGAAACTGTTGTATGATATTTAAATAGTTAAGAAACTGACAAGGCCTTTATAAACAGGTCACAAAACGGATTTTCCCCTACTTCTTCCTTGAGGTGTTGTGTTTTTTTTAACTTTTGGTAGTCTCAGGTGAGTGCTCTGCAGGAACCAGCCAGATATCAGTACTTGAAATCCAGCTGAGCCATCTCATTTTTCTTTTTTGATACTAAGAATAAAAATTCAAGATATTTAAGCGTCACACAAATTCTGTATATATTAATATAGTGGAAATATAATTACCATTTACCAGTCTTATGAATTACCTACCAGTAGACAAGTTATCTTTAATCTGCCTAAGTGTAAAAGTCTATATCTATACAGGGAATTTCAGAGCCTTCTTTGCATATGTATTGAAAGAATTAATAATAATATGTATTTTAAAACAATAATTGCAATACCATGCTTCACACATTTTTTATATTTTAAATTTTTGAAACAGTAAATAAAACACCTCAAAGGAAATGCAATAAAGTTACAAATTATTTAGCCTCATCTTTTTCTAGAATCTAGCAAGGTCTCCCCTTTATGCACCAAAGTATACAATGTGTTGCATCCAGAAAGGGAATTGGAGGGCTGGGTACAGTGGCTCACGCCTGTAATCTCAGCACATTAGGAGACTGAGGCAGAAGGATGGCTAGAGGCCAGGAGTTCGAGACCAGCCATGACAACATAGCAAGACTCCTGTCCCTTCGAAAAACAAATAAAAAAAGAAACCATTAGCAGGACATGGTGATGCATGCCTGTAGTCTTAGCTACTCGGCAAACTGAAGCGAGAAGGTTGCCTGGACCCAGGAGTTTGAAGCTGCAGTGAGTTATGATCATGCCATTGCATTCTAGCCTGAGTGACAGAGTGAGACCCTGTCTCAACCAAAAAAAAAAAAAGAAAGAAAGAAAGAAAATGAGTTTGAAACTACTGAACCATTAATCTCCTCCTAAACTATTCTGTCCTCAAAACTCAAAGTCAAGAGAGCAATAGGACCTATCAGAATTGATATCAGAGTTTCAGTTTGAATTGTGAATCCATTTAGCTCTACCATAATAATATGCACCCCTGCAATTCTTTTCCTCTGATACAGTGAAGTCCTTTCTGTAATCTGCCTTTTATTGAACTCTAATTTTTATCATTAGTCTTACTTTTATTATCCTCATTTTCTTCCCCTCCAATATTTCAAATATAATTTTTGGAATAGTTGCATCATAGAAAACAAATCCAATCCATATTTTCAGTCTTACTCAGAATGTTCACCCATTTCTTGACACCTACAACTTATGTAAAACTTAGCTTACCCTTAAAACTAACTAGAGGGGAAATATTTTAACCAATAAATTTTTTTAAAGTGGGAGAAAGAGATGGAGATTTAACATCATTTCTTCATATAGAAGATTGAAAATTCAATAATGACTTGAACTATATATTATATGTAAAGTTTTAGAAAATCTCATCAATACAAAGTGTCTCTGTTACTGGAAAAGTTAGTCAGGGAGCTTAAGAAGATTGGCAAAGATTTGGGGAAATTATTCGGTGTAGTAAAAGAGGGCATTTCAGAGAATAAACAAAAGGAGTGCCAATGTATTGTGCAAACTGCCGAAATAACACACACATATTTACAGCAGACAAAGCGTTATGGCATAGGAGACATTTCAGATGACCTCCAGATTTGAGGTCACCAGTTTCTGTGGGCATCTATTCCTCAAAAAGATGTGATTGCTTTGTCACATTTTCTCATAGATGAGTAGAAATAGGTAAAATGTGGTGAGGAAACCTCCCTGGCTAGGAAAAAAATGAAAGTCAGATCTGTTTATTACCAAGAGGACTAGCTTATCAAAAATCACTGCATGGATAACTCAAATGGGGATATATCATGTAATGCCTAGGAATCTAAGAGAAGTATTAATATTTCAAGTGTGAGAAAAAAAAGAAAGAATATATACTTTTCTATTACTGGAAAATACTAATGTTGGCAAACATCTGATAGTCTTTGTTTCAAAAAATGAATACTTTCATTGGAAAATACCTTTTGAAATATTTTAGAGTCACATATTGTTGGTTACTACTGATAGTTTAACAATTGGCTATCATTTTGGATCCCCAGTACATTATCTATAAATAATCTATATTTTCTTAGGTTATTGGATTGAAAGTACAGCATTATCCAAAAAAGTCAGCTAGAAATGTATCCCAAGTCAAATTATAATCAGATCCCACTTACATTACAGAAAAGTATCCCTTTGTTCCCTAAGCCATACATTTAAAGGGGGTAATATGTTGGCACCTTTTGAGTAGTTAGCCTGAATGATATCTATACACAAGGTGTAATGCTCTTAAAATGAGCATTGTATAAAATGATCTTACATTTAAAAGGTAATAGTAATTTCATGGAAAATTGCTTTCTAAAATACACAGACAGCCAACCATAATGCATTACAAGTGCACAAATTACCTAAGTTGTCTCTAGTTGCCTCTTAGGTACATTTGAAAAGAGGCATTATTTTGCTTACAATATTAAATGTTCTATTAAATTGGCTGACATCTAAACAAATATCATCTTCAGAAGCTATGGTAAAAATGTTGGAAGATTGTTTCCAATTACTAGAAGAGAAAGAAAAGCAATAGAAAAACTGCTGAATTTTTTTCCAAGAAGAAAATTGAAATTAAAAAACATTAAAGTGACCTAATGAAAAAGCATATTATCTGGGAAGTTTGACTTTGGAGCTCTCCATTCTTTCCTAGCACAAGCTCTTATTACAGGTATAAGGACAAATAGGTTCCCTCATCTAGAATAGCAAGTGAAATCTGTCCTATCGGTGGGAGCTCATGCATGCTGATATTTACTTGCAAGAAGGTGGTCTTCCGAGAATAAGATATGAAAGCCTATCCACCCATTTATACTCTTAGAACGAGGGGACCAGGAAACAGTAAGAGTCAATGCTTTTCTTCTAATGATGGCTTCCCCAGGAGGATTTAATCAGTGTAACATGAACTGAGTATAAGCAGTTATACTTCCATAAAAATTCCCTGAGAGAACTCATCCCAGGAGAGATATATGTTTCCCTCAGAAGTAATAGCCTTAGCTAAGGACTGTTATATATAAGAAAAAGAAATTATTACTAACTTTACTTTCAGTACATTTCATTGTCAATTAAAACCATGAAATAGCATGTTTAACTTCCATTTTAAAACTGTTTCAAAAATCTTAAAATAGGTATATATTCTGGATTAAAAATATCACTCCAGAGAATTTATCTGAAATGGTTAATAGCAGATCTTGTACATATTTATGCATATTGCACTATACTTTATATTGTAGTATACTTTATATGAGAAAAATATCAGAACCAACCAAAATGGTTGCCAAATAGAGATTGGCTAAATATATTATCATTAATAATTCTGCTGTAAATAGACATTTATAAGACACGTAAAGTTCTTTCAGTATATGCTTGGTTAAGAAAACAGTTTATAAAATATGATGCATATGACTGCATATTATAAAAATAAATTATCTGTATATATGCATAGAAAAAAGCTGTAAAATTTACAACAAAAAAGTATTTAAATCTGGACACTGAGATTGCATACACTAAATATTTCTATTATCTCCATTATCTATTTTGATTGCAATAAAATATATATTACTTGCAAAATGAGAAAATGTTTAATGAAAAAGATTAATTGCATCAATTTCTACAATATTAAATGCAAAGTTAATATTATCAGGAAAAGAGATACAAGACTGTTATAAACAAAAGACAAAGCAAAGTAGGAAAGATATTTACTCATCTAAAAATGCGAAATCCTCATCTGTTAAATATTTAAATAACCTAAATCATTAGATGACAACAGGCCGGGCGCAGTGGCTCACGCCTGTAATCCTAGCACTCTGGGAGGCTGAGGCGGGAGGATTGCTTGAGCTCAGGAGTTCAAGACCAGCCTGAGCAAGAGCGAGACCCTGTCTCTACTAAAAATAGAAAGAAATAAATTGGCCAAACAACTAAAAATAGAAAAAAAAAAAATTAGCCAGACATGGTGACACATGTCTGTAGTCCCAGCTACCTGGGAGGCTGAGGTAGGAGGATCACCTGAATCCAGGAGTTTGAGGTTGCTGTGAGCTAGGCTGACGCCACGGCACTCTAGCCCGGGCAACTGAGTGAAACTCTGTCTCAAAAAAAAAAAAAAAAATAGATGACATAATAGAAAGATGATAAGAAATTTCAATGTGAGTTTCATGCACACACAAAATAAAACCATACATGAATGGCCAAAAAAAAAAAAAAAAAGTTGATGAATTCATTAGTCCTGTTCGTAATGCCAATTAAAATAACATAGATGAGGTTTCCACTTTCTATAATGACCAAGTATTAATATCAAATAAAACTTTCAGCATGTAAATGCGATAGACTCTGGACGAAGATAATAATATGCAAAAAGAAATACGAAGGCACTGAGAAGGATGAGGAGCAGGCATGACCAGGAGGGTGTCTGACAAGAAAGAGAACAGCACAGGAGAATTTACTTTTGTTTTTTGGTTTTTCATTTGAGGACAGCCAGTACTAAATGGCTCAAACTTAGATATAAACATGTACTATTACTGATTGAAGAATCAAAGGGCAGACACCACAGATGCTGAAAACTTGAAAGGAAATTTTAGATAGGAGAGACCCAAAGAGGGAAATCTCCAAACTCTGTGTGTAAACTCTACAAATCAATGGCTGGTCCTCAAACTTCACATGCGTGGAGCAGAATCCAGGCATAGAAGACCTAAATAAAGATTTCAGATGCTGCCCAATGCAAGAGACACAGAGTCTGGAGTTTCAGTACAGCCAAGTTAAGTGCCCACTAAAGCAAGAAAAGTAATACTTTTCCAAGAGTCATAACAGAATTCAATGACATGAACACATAACTCACAATGTCCAAGACACAGTTCAAAATTATTAGACCTACAAAGACACAGGAAAATCTAACCATTCTTTAAAAAGAAAGGAAAGTATACAATACAAAGTAGCAACATTTATGTTATTTTCAAAAACATGAAGGAGACTAGATTTCCCAGTCAAATCTCAGCAATGAAGTAAAAACTGTATAAATGAACCAAATACAAATACTAAAGCTGAAAATTATAGGGAATAAAGATTACAAAATAAACAGAGCCCCAATGATTTGCAAGGCAATAGTACATGGTATAAGGTATGTGTAATAGGAGTCTCAGAATGACAACAGAGAAAGACTAAATAAAAAAAGAAATTATTTTTAAAAAATTGTTGAAATTCCCCAAATTTGTTGAGTGACATAAATCAACAAATTGAAGAATACCAGCAAACCCCAATCAGGAGAAATGCAAAAAAAATCATGTTTAGGACCATTTTACTTAAACTGTTGCTAGCCAAGTTTGCAAGAGGAGAGCTTCTGGGATTTTGACATTGGTTCAGTTCTTGAACCATGCAGGGTTATCTGTTTACCACGTGTAAATTCAATGAGTTGAGAAGTTATTTTTTTGTTTTTTTTTTGGAGGGGGAAATCTTTATGTCTTTATATATTTTATATGTCATTAAAATTTAAAATGAAAAACTAGACTTCTGGTTTATCATTAACATTTAAAATGCATAAAGTTTGTACCTCCCATCGTTATGAAAGAAAAGGCTAGATAAACTGAAAATCAACAATTTTTTCTTGGACCCAACAGAGGCTTGCAGTCACAGGAAGAGCACCACCTTGACGTGATAAATGGAGGGCCAACAGCATTTGGAGAGATAGAGCCAAGTTAACTTACGTGGGTTATAAAACAGTGGAAGCCATGAGTGGTAAGAGTGCTTACTTCACTAGTAATTTTGACGAATTATGCAACGTTGAGTACAAACAAGAGTGAGAGTAAGAAACTCCAGGGGCACGCAATCACATGGCCGGTATGAGGTGGGGGGTACGGGCGCACATTCCTGAGCTTTTCCTTTAGGAACCTTATCTGGTTCTCAGGGGGAAGAGACAATTGCTAATATTGACAAAGGCTAATACGACACTGGGGTAGAGATTTCTGTCCCATTCCAGATGTCCCCAGCCTTCCACTCTCACTTAAAGAAAAGAAACAACAATGAACAGGGCATCAAACAAATATGCTGAGATGGCTAGAACTGTGGAAAGGAGAGGGGAGTTCGTGGAGGAGGAGTCCTATGGCTGCAAGAGGGACAGAAACACTTGTGAAGACCTCACCCCTGAGACAGATACAACCTCATTAAAATATTGAGACTTAATCAGAAGATTATGGAATGCATCCCTTCTCTCACACACTACTACTGCACAAAAAAGCTCCAGAAAAATAAAATAAAAGTGGATTATGGCTGAAAGTGCCATATGATACATACTCATTAAGAGGAGAAGCACTTAGGGAAGCCCTAAGTCCTAAGTCAAGAGGAGAAATTAAAAAAGAAAAGAAAAAAACCAAAGACACTAGAGGAATTCCTATAGATACAACAAACATTAAACACAGCCCGACTCCTAGCCGGATTAACATAAATTCTCATGATCAAGGCCTATTTAACTCAGTTCTGTCATTAATACTACATGTTCAGCTTCCAACAAAAATTACAAGGTATGAAGAAAGCCTGTATAAAACAAAGTCAGAAGAGAAAAGTTCTCATCAGAACCAGGCTTAAATATAATTCAGATGTTGGAAATTTTATCCATGGAATTTAAAATGCTTATGATTAATGTGTTAAGGGCTCTATTGGCAAAAGCAGGCAACATGCGAAACTAGATTTGTAATGTCGATGAAGATATGGAAACTATAAGAAAAAATAAAACCATTAATATGAGAAAAGCACTCTTACTACTCAAAGATACGAAAATAGACAACCCAATTTAAAAAACGGTTAAGATATTGAACCAAACGGTCAACAAAGATATACAGATTGCAAATAAGAATATGAAAAGAAGTTCAACATCATTTGCCATAAGAGAAATGCAAATGAAAATAAATATGAGCTATCACCACATGCCTATTAGAATAGCTAAAATCCAAAAAACTGACATTACCAATTGCTGGAAAAGATCTAGAACAATACATGCTAAATAGACAGCCACTGTGGAAGGCAGTCTGGAAATTACTTTTAAAACTAAATGTAGTCTTAATTACATGATCTATCAATCACACTCCAAAGGCACTTATCTAACTGGTTTGAAAACTTACATCCATACAAAAATCTGCACATAAATAATGTTTATAACAGCTTTATCCACAATCATCTGGAACTGTGAATAAACTATAATGCAAACACTCATGGAATACTATTCAGTGATAAAAATGAATAAACCAATCATTCATACAATATGAATGAATTTGAAATGCATATTGTTTAGTGAAACAAGCCAGACCAAAAATGCTATAAATCGTATGATTCCATTTACATGACATTATGGAGTAGAAGAGGAAGAAGAAGAAAAAAGGAGAAGGAGGAGAAAAGAAACAGGTCAGTGTTTGCAGGAGTCGGAAGAGGGTTAAATAGCTGATGCACAGGGATGTTTTTACAGCAGTGATTTTACAGCAGTGAAACTATTCCATATGTTCTTGTAGTGATGAATACATTATAAAATGTATTTGTTAAAAGCCATAGAACATTACAGCACAAAAACTGAAACTATGAAAACCTTAATGTATACATTAAAAAAAAAAAATAGTAGGTCTGGAATCCCAGGATAGAATGCAGACTATAACAAAATAATCTAACTGTGACAAATGCATGACAACCTCATGAATGTTTTGTGGACAAAGAAGGGTATGACTAAATAACTTTGATAATGAGAGGAAATATAAGACTAAAGGTAAAACAATCTGTATGTCAACACCAAACTCTAATTGGTAAACATCTGTGCTATGGGTATTGGTTAATTATTCTGAAACATACAGTGAGGTTGGGCAAATAAGTCACGGATTGGCAGATGGTGGGAGTTAGTTAGCTTTCTCATTTATTGGAGTGATTACAAATAAATAAGGGAGAAGGCTGGAATTCACCATATGAAATGGGAATAGAGCTGGAGATATAGACGCAGATGGGTAAATACAGAAACAATTATAGTTGGGTTTACACACATGGATTATGATATACATATATTTTCTCTGCCTCTGTCCAGGGAGGAGCCTAGAAGCAAACACATGCCAGTAACAATGAGTATAACCAGCACCCAGAACTCGGTTTCTAATTTATTCTCTAATAAAAGAAATAAAGTCTCCTTGGAGAAATGGCTGATCTTAGTGCTGCTGCAGGAAATATACAAGATGAGTCTAGTCATTCGCAGTGTCAAAAGGTATGTAAATACGAAAACATTAAAGCAACAAAATAATGCACGAAAAAAATTAATGTAGTATTGTATTATAACCCAAATTATAAATATCTGTGCTTCCATGATGATTTAAATAATTGAATATATAAATAAATGAGGAAGCATAGACAAATCTCCCATACAGAAGAATTCAAAATAATTTATGCAGATATCTCCCTTAAAGGCAGTGGAACGTAACTCCGACCCCTTAAGTGTGGTCTAAACATTGTGATTTTTTTTCTCCAAAGAGTACAGTATACGAAGAGGAAAACACAGCAACTTTAGTCTGGAGTAACCTTAAAACACTTCCTCAGAACAGGTGATCAAGGTCCACATCTCAGCAATGAGGCCTATTAATCACAAGTACCCTCTACATGATGTGATGAGAACAGTCCTTCACATTTGTGGTCTTCCTCCTAAGAAACCATAACTCAAGTCTAATTATCAGAAAAACATTAGCAAACCCAAATTGAGAGACATTGAAAAACTGGACCGGTACTCTCCAAAACTGCCAAGCTCATCACAGAAAATGAAAATCTGGGAAATTGTTTCAGCATAAAGGAGCCTAAAGAGATGTAATAGCTAAATGTAATGTGATATGATAGATGGGATTTTGAAACCGAAAAAGTACATTATGGAAAACTAAACTGATTCAAATTAAGTATAGACTTTAGCTAATAACATACTAATGTTGTTTTACTAGTTGTGATAATCGTTTCATATCAATATCATATGTTGACAAGGGAACAGGGTTCAAGGTACACCGAAACCTTCTACACCCTTGCTGCAACTTTTCTGCAAATCTAAACCTATTCTTAGAAAGTCTATTTTTAAAAATAAAAACGGCAAACAATATTCCAAAAAAAATTCCTAAATATTCCACAATTGGATTTCCCTCATTACATTGCGTAATTATGTCTTGTTCTTGGAACAGTGATTACTTTCATCATCTTCTTCCTAGAAACCCTGAGTATAAGGGTCATGGCTTATTCTATCAGGTGATTGCTCATGCTGGCTGGTCACCTGGGAAGCATGCAGCCAGGAGTCTGTTTCTTGAATTATCATTTGCCAAGAATAGCTGATACAATCATCTCCACTGAGGCTCTAAGGCTAACTCTCTCATATTTCCTCCAGAAGACTCTATTTCTGGTAAAGGGATTTAGCTGGGGGCTTAAAACTTAAAAGGGGAGCAGAAACCATCCATTGATTCCACATCTGACTGTCTCAGATTAATTTATCACAGCACTGAAATAATCGGAATGGGAGAAAGTTGAATCCCCGTTCGGGATACAGTACATGAGGGCATTGACTTACCTTAATTATTTCATAAGAACTCAGTCAGTGATTTCCCTGAAGGGAAGCATGAACTCCAGACAGCAAAGGCAGAAGATGAAGTGCCAGGGTTTATAATCTATAACCTATCTTGCAAAGGTATGTATAACCAGAAATAGAGTCTTAGATTTAAAAAAAATCTTAGAGTCGAAGAGAGAGTGAGTAAATTTAGCTTCCATCTCTGTCTCTTTCATATTGATTGTTTCACTTCACCCCATCGCCTTATCCCTAGAGGCATATACTTTTATTTGTTATTTGTGTATTCTTTCAGTGTTTGCAAAAATACAAAAAAATATGTATATATTCCCCATTTCTTATGCAAAGATAGCATATGCAATGCATGCATTCTTCTTCACCTTGTTTCTGTCACTTTTGGTGATGCCTCCGGAGCCCGGTGCAAAGCAGAGTTTTGTTCATTTCTATTGCTATTGCCTCTTCTTTGATGTGAATCAGATACTTCCTGCCCTTGCTTCTTCAGAATACCTTATGTTTTTTCTTCTTCCATGTCCACTACTAACGTTCTCTGTCCTAGTATCATCTGTTTAAATTCCTGGATACAGAATATCTGGCTAATGTAAGAAATTGCTATTCTCTAGGTTTGGTCGGGGTTTTTACACCCAACCGCCTCATACCCACAGAGTTCTGATCTCTTTAAATTCTCTGTTGTCAGATGACTGGACTCATTTGAAAGCAGCCAGGGCAGCCTATAAGGAGGCGGGACTGGCTGCTCCCTCAAGAGAGGCTGTGGGCCTGGCTTTTTCTCTAAGAAGAGCGTGGGGGCATCAGAGAAAACCGGATTGGCCAACCTTTGTATAACACATAGCACAGTGTCTCTCACCTCCTGCCACCTGTCACATACAAGAGAGATGATTAACATGGCATTCTAGATTTTGTGGAGCTGGCTCCTTCTAGTTTTCCAGCTTCACTTTTTATTTCTCACTTCTCTGAGAACTAAGTTCAAACCTCATATGCATAACAAATATCATTCCTTGAAGAAATTCAACTTTTCTCATACTTTTACCTGGCTTTCTCTTCCACCAAAAATATCATGAAATAGCCCCTCATCTCCAGAATTAACATCACTTACTCCTTCATCCACAAACCCAAAAGTCTGTATTTTTATTTCTACTTTATATCAACTGGGAGAAATGAATGAGCAAAGAGTGACAGATTGGGTGTATGGAACCTAACAAATATTCAGGGCCAGCTTGGTCCTGTCAATTCACGAGAGTTTCTAAGTCCTGGTGATCACTTGCTCCTGCCACTGCTACTGGCTAAGACAGTGTAGGAAATCCGTTGAATACACATGAGTGTTGTGATTTACCTTGGCATTCCCCCATTGGCGTTGTTGCCTGGAAGAAATCATGAAATAGGAGGGAATAAAAATTAACTACCTTGTTATTTCCCTGACTGGTTTAGCCAGAGCTTCTGTTAGCTGTCTAAATTTGAGCTCCCTGCCCTTACTATTTTCAGGAGATTTGCAACCAAAAGGAAAAAAGGCATGGGGAAGAGAGTCAATAAAGCACATAGCAAAAACACTAATTTCTTGTCTTCTTTCCTCTAAGTGCAAAACAAACATATATTTATGCAAATAAGTCACCAGAAATAACTCTATTTAGGAATGACACTCATTTAGACATGACTGCAGCTCTATAGGGTCACCCTGAGAGCCAATTTCCAGTTCACTTTGCAGTTGCTGAACACAAAATTGCTTCATTTCTCCATGTCCTTTAGTTGTACAGCCTACAAATGTTTGTGAGTATATTAAATTTCTAATGGTAGATCCAGGTTTAAAATTTCAAAGAAAATTAACTAGAGCATATATTTAGGAATAATATCATCTACCTTCTAAGGAGTTAATATGATTATCTTAGCCTTTTAAAAAATGCACACTGAATACCATGCATTCATCTTATGCAGTTATTGTTCCATGGATCAGCAAAATTATTGTAACTACTGAACTAACAATGTTGTAATCAATTTAATCCTTTGTATTGAGCATGGTACTGTAAGTCCTACCTATTGCAGGATAGAAATTCAGGGACATTTAACCAGATACTGACTCAATTTCAAAGGTGAGAGTGGGTTCTAGAAGCGTAAAGACAGTATTAGAACATAAAAAAGCAACAAGAAATCTTTAAAGTGATAATACATACATATATATGTTTCAGATAGATACAGATAGCAAAGACGGGAAAAGACGTAAAACGCTAATAAGTTCAACTACACTAGTATAAGAGGTGTAGCCTGTGCAGCTGATATTACAGAACAAATATTTTTAAAACAAAACGGAGGCTGCAAGGAATGTGGGAATTTTGAATACTAATGGGTATATTAGGCATACAGTTTTTGGGAGAGTTGACCTGCCTGGGGCAGGGAGTGGAAAAGCAAGAAAGTTATATGTTTTAAAACTGGAAAGAAACTCTAAAATACAAAATTCTACCTAGGCAGAAATCAATTTTACTTCCATGTTAATTGATGGCCAGGTAGTTTCTGAACTGTTGACATTTGGGGCTAGATAATTCTTTCTTACAGGAGCCTGTCATTCAAATTCTAGGAAGTTTGCCTGCTTCCCTAGTGTCTACCAACTAGGGAAGTGTCTACCAACTGGTAGCACACCCTTCTCAGTTGTGATAATCAAAATTGTCTCCAAACATTTTCAAGTGTCCCCTTGGAAGCAAAGTGGCTCCTTGTTGAGAACACTGGTCTAGACCAATTCGATAACTGAGAACCCACACATCTGATTTGTGGCCCCTGATAGGATTATCTGTGATGCTTATGAAGTGTGCCTTTAAATAGCAAACAGTTCCCATATAAATGTTGTGAAGCATTAGAAGCTACAGATAGTGCCGGTGCTGCTGGTCTTCAAGAAAGAACAATATACCTATAACAGAGTGTCATAGTTAGGTGTAAGAAGGCTAAAATTTCCCCATCAATTTCTTCAGTTGCCACATAGAACCTGACTTCTGGGGATTCCTGAGCTTTCTGTAGACCTTGCTAGGCCACAGAAATTGGCAACCAGACTCCACTATATTATAGAAAATACCCACTTATAACGCTGGCAAAAGTCAGTGGCCCCTGGAGTAAATAAACAAGTTTCCACTCCTAATTTGTAGACAATAGCAAGAGAGAATTTCCCTTTTACGTGTTTCCCATTTACAAATAGCGAAGGAAACAAGGATATCTTCTAAATTTAGAAATGAGGACAATGGAACATGCTGTATTAGGAAGTAGTCATAAAAAAGCCACCAAGAAAATTTTTCTGGTGCCTATGCAACTTTAGTTTATACCAGATTGAATAGTTTACTAAATTTGATTGAATATTTATGAGTTGGTATTTCTATTAAAGTTGGAATTAAGTCAATGGATTTTTCTGTTGACAAAAAAGAGTGAGTGACCTTCATTGGAATTTGTTTGTCTCTTTCTGTGATAAATGTAAACAAAACGTCTGCTTACTAAATGCTCTATAATTTTGCAACAAGCAATATCAACATAGCACTGCTGTGTTTTCCTCAATTCTCACGTAGATGAAAATACTGAACTTACTTGCCAGCATACATAAAAACTTATTCATCAAGTACATATATAGTATAAATGTTAAGATCAAATGGGGATGATTTTCAACAGGAATAAAACCAGAATGACCTTATAAAGGGAACAAAAAAGAAAATGAATGAGGGCTATCTTCATTTTTTTTTTTTTTTTTTTTTTTTGGTGAAGTATAATAATTTGCTGTCATGCGCAGCCCAGATCTTCTGGGATTCTTTACCACTTTATTTGGTGTGCCTGTTCCTTAGCTATTTGCACATTTTGGCTAATGGTTCACACATGCAATTTTCTTTAAAGTGTTGCACTTGGGCTGCTGCTGACAAGCCATCCCATCATCCTATGTGGTGAGGTCTAGAAGTTACACAGCCTACGCCCTGGATGTCAATAACTGAGTAAGCTTGCAGTAGTATGTGTACACCAGCACTCTTGACTCTGGATAAGAAGGATTCTGTAGCATAATTTATGCTCCAGAGCTCACAGCAGGATCGAGTTGGAGTTAAACTTCCTCTTGGGTCACATTTTTGTAGCTTCTTCTGTTTACACCCTGCTTCCCTCCTGCCTTTGCATGGTACTCCTAAAAACTATTTGCTCAAAAAATCCCACGCACACAAGTTTTGTCTCATGTTCTGCTTCCAGTAATACAAACTAAGACACTAGTTTAAGCAAAGGACAATGTATCCTAAGGCCCTGTCATTTCTGAAAAGAAAATTGATTAAATTTTTTTCCTATAATAAATAGAAACCACCAAAGGAATGCTGATATTCTTGTGAAATTCATGACATTACTATTTAATAGAAAGTTCTAACATTTAAGGCAAATTTGTTTCAAACTAACTGCAGTTAACAAAGAATGTGTAAACATTATAAAAATAAATTAACATTTGTTTCTTTGCTACTTTGGATTTTTGCCTGATGCATCCTTAAGGTCTTCTACAGATACAGTAGAAAGACAACGATGTGGTGATTTGAAAGAGACCTTCGAGGCCACCACCCAACGTCCTCCTCCACTGCTAAAGCTTCTCCCTTGTCATATTAAAGTTTAAATAATTCATCATTATAGGTGAAATTAATTCTATAAAATAATTGCCTTATCTAAAATTTTTAAGAATTTTCATTTAGGAAAACAAAATAAATGACCTCTTTAATGAATTAAGGATGTGTAAGTCTGCTACATGTCTAAGTTGTGATAGAATAAAAAATCTTTGTCATTTTAAGTTGATCTCTAATTGCTATTTTGAAAAAAACAAAAATTGTTGCTGAAAATTATTTTTTCAGGTACCTTTCTTCTTTAAGAAGGTATTCAAAATAAGATTAATGTATCAAAATTTCTACCAAAGGAAGGATTCATTTTTAGCATTTAGTAAAGTGCATGAGTATTTCTGATGCACCCAAATTTGGTCAGTACTTCAACTATATCAACATTATTTGTGAGATACATATGAAATCTACATTCTTTTTTATCTTTCTTTTAGGTATATTTATCTAAATAAATAAAAAGTATAATTTTAGGTGGTGAGTTTGTTGGCTCTATAATATTTAATATGTGTTTAGTTTTTGAGTTCTACTTTCTTTAAATTCAAAAATTTTCAGATTTTGCAGTACAAACCCAGGAGAACTTGTTCTGATATAGAAAGAATTTCAACTGATACATACATTTTTATGTTTAATTTTGCTTAAATTTTAAACATCATCTACTTACTATGAACTCTGACAAGCAGCAGTTTTATAAAGATGAGCGATGAATCACTAAGATCTTGACACTTGATTTTTTTACCTCTACATTTTTTTCTTCAGTTACCTAAAGGACATATAGGTAGGGAGAAATGGAAGTTTGAAAGAAGGGAGGAGTGGAGGGAAGGAAGGAAGAGATTATTTTATTCTTTCCAACAGCTAAAACCAAAACAGGAATATGTTTTTCTGTAGCCTAAAATGTTCATGTACTAATTTTTTCCTCAGAACAAGGTTCTTTAGATATACGTAAAAAACTAATTTGGGCTGCCTTTTTTATGTGTTTGCTGCTGGAATTCAATAAAAGATTATTAGAATTTTCAGTATGTTAGTTATAAATCTGAATTAAGCATTTATTGAGATATTTATTTTAAAAAGTTGCTTTTGAAGATGTTTCCTTTAATTACCATATTTTAGATTCCATATTTTAATTAGCTACCTTTCAGATGAGTCACATATTAAGATATACCTTCCTTTTTTTTCCTTAATGTATTTTGTACTGTTTTAGTATTCTCTGAGAGCTTGACTAAAGAAAAAAATACAGTTTTAATGTAGAGAGAGAGGAATCAATATTTGAGCAGGACACACTTCCAGGAAATATGACCCCAACCTCCTATATAGTACTCTTTTTGAATAAGTATTTTCTAAAATGTCTAGAATGGAGAAGAGAAAGAAACCCATCCCTGAATTTTTTATTCTATACTGATAGTACCAAGAAAATTGTGTAGGTTACACTGTTCACCTAGAGCCAGACCACAAATCTTACTTAATCCTCTTTTTTTATCCATTTTGTGCCAAAGCATGTTTGGTTCTTAGCATGTGTTATCTTGTTTATTCCTCAAATAAATCCCACAGAGTAAACATTTATTTTCACATCAGACAGAAAAATAAACTGAGTCTCTGATGAGCAATGAAATTTGTCTGAGATTACTTGCAGCCACTTTTTCTCTAAGAACATCAAAACAAAAGGGAAAAAGACAATCATTAAAATTCATGAGTTCATGTAAATGGAGGGAAGACAGAACAGGAAGAACTCCCTATGAATAAAATAGGGGGTTCTCTCCAAAACACAGAGTCCCAAGATAAGCTATGGAACAAAAGCAAATCCTGTGATTCTGGTAAACTAATAAATTATGGCAAGAATTTATGTTAACCTATGTGCAATATGAACATATTTAAAATAATTTGTAATAAGAGGTCAATATGATTAAAAGAGCAAACGAAAGGTAACAACACATTGGAAGAATGATTGTTCTTCTTCCTAGACTAACGAGAAACAAAAATGTTTATTTTTTCATGTCTAAGCAGATCATCAGGGTGAAGCAATGTTGCAGAGGCCAGAAGTCCCATTACAGAAACATAAAAGAAGAGGGAAAATACAGCAGAGTGTATCTGAGGCCTTTGTAGCTTTCTATGGATCATCTAAACTGCTATCATAAATGTATTTTCTATATATTAAATGCAGCACTTTACTTCAGAAATATCTTCCTCTTCTAACATTCATCCAAAAAATATTTTGTGAATGACACCTCAATCTCAAGCAACCAGGATTAAACCCTAGATTTATCTCTGACTGAGTCACTTCCCTTTTCTTTGATCTCTAGTCCCCAAGGCTATTTTTCTTATCATACCCCTCAATTATTTTCCGTTTTCCATTTCTTCTATCATCTGCTCAAAACCTGGGCTAACCTCTACATTCTTGCCAATTTCATGACTTCCCAGCTAGCTTGTGTCCTTGTCCATTTCAGTCTCTGCTCCATAATCTTCCTGCTCTAACCTCCTAAAACCCTATTTCCTCAGTTACTCCCTTTTCTCAAAATGGCAACGTCATCATGAAATGCAGAAAAATAATCTCCAAATTCTTACCATTCTCAGAATGATAAAGTCATTAGATCAATTTTCAATTTTAAGGAAACACAAGGAATAGATGAACATGTTGTGCTCTCTCTCTCTCTCTCTCTCTCTCTCTCTCACACACACACACAGACACACACACACACACACACACACACTCCTAGAGATGTAATAAGTAAAGCCCCGACTCTGAGAAATAATACAGGACAAATGACTGCTTTTATTCAACAATTCCATTGCAAAAAATAAGTGAGAAAGAATTAAAGATGGAGATAGAGATGATAATGGAGATAGAAACAGAGATAGTGATAGTAATGCAGAGATAGAGGAAAGAGAAAGAATAGGAGACCATGAGGGAAGAAGGAATCATAAATTATCTTTAATAAACATATTCAAATAATTTAGGTGCAGAAACCTTATCTGGATTCAAGCAAATAAACTTAAAATATGTGAAATAACCTGAACACTGACTGAATAGTTACTGATATTCACGATGTATTGTTAATTGTATTAGGTTTCATGCTGAAATATGGCAGAAATCAAAAGTTGTATAAAGATGTATAAGGTATGTATCAAATTAAAAATTAATCTAGCAAGAAAAAAACATCTGTGCAAGTCTAGATCAATGGTTTTCAAGTGCTGCTGTGCAAAAGAATCACCTGCAGAGCTTGCTAAAATGCAAATTGATAGGCTTCACCCCTAAAGTTTATCACTGAGGAGGTATGGGATGGAACCTGAAGATTTGCATTTCAGACAAGTTCTTAGGTGATGCTAATGCTACTGGTACAGTGATCATATTTTGAGAATCACATGAATTGTTGATTGTTATTGAAAATGGGAGGGAGGTGTATGGAAGTTCATTGTGCCATGATACCTACTTGTGTTTGTGATGGAAATTTTCTATGTCTGTTTAAAAATTTAAAAATATATATATGTGGTGTTAGAATTCCGCATAGCATTTAATTGAGAAGGAGAAAGGACTTAGTGATTGAGAGCGAGCACATCAGGAATGCCACTATGTTCTATGTCTTGACTTGGGAAATGTTTACTTGATTGTGTTCACTTTGGGATCAAGCACTGAATTCTAGATTATAATTTTTGTACTATTTATTGTGTTACACTGTTATCCTTTAATAATCATCTTTTAAAAAATAAATCCTAGAGATTTCATTTCTATTATTTTCTATGTAACATGGATAGATAGATGATAGATAGATAGATAGATAGATAGATAGATAGATAGATAGATAGATCGATCTATGTTTGGTATAATTTGCTTCTTGCTGAGACTGAGTGCCTTTGAGGGATATTAGGAAGCACTGCTCAGCTTGGGATGTCTTCCAAGTTCATTTTAGTTTTAGAGCTGATAGCATCTCAGAGCACCCTTCTACGTCTTGAACCTTTGAGTGAACACTTAAATTCATTTCCATTTTTTATAAGAAACCATTAACAACAAATGTGCTAGCCAGCATAGCATTTCTCTTCTTTTTATAGCAAAATGCCTCAAAAGAATTGTTTACTATATTTGTGTCTCCAATACATCTCCTCTGACTCTCTCTTAAATCCACTTCTAAGAGTTTATCCCTAACACTCCCTTGAAGTTGCTCTTGTCAAAATTAATAAAGAATGTCAAATTACTGATTCTAATGGTCAATTCTCAGCTCCAACCTCTTATTTGACATATTAGCATCATTTGACACATACATTCTTGCTCTCTTTTCTTAAAATATATTATTTACTTGACTTTAGGGACATCTAAAAGGAACTTCTTGGTTCCTCTCTTAAATTCCCTGGACATTTTATCTTAGATCATTTGCTAGGTTTCTCTGAAATTTCTGAAGGAGTGCCCTGAGACTCTGATCCCAATCCTTTTATTTATTTATTTATTTATTTATTTATTTATTTATTTGGTCACTTTATTCTGGTGGGATATATGTTCTCATGACTCTAAATTCCATTGATATGATGATGACTCCAAAATATATATTTCCATGATTTAGATCTCCTCTGAGTTCTAGATTCATATATTCAAACACTTACTATCAACATTTCTAGTTAGAGGTCTCAGAGGTAATTTTAAATGCATCATGGGCAAAACAAATTCTCACTTTTTATTTCACAATTTTCCATTTCTCAATTTTTCTCATGTTAATATATACCACTAGTTTTTTCAGTTTTCAAGTCAGAAACCTAGAATTTATCCGTGATTTATCTCTTTTCATCAGCTAAGCACTATAATCAATTCTATCAGAAAGTTTTTCTTTGGGGTATGGAACAGAGTTACTAAAAACGACCCCAGGAACTCACTCTGTATATCCTGGGCAATGACCTACATGGTAATGAGAGTTCATTCTTTTCCAAGTAGAGATGGGCACCAACGCCTTCCCTAAGCATAAGGATTGTGATTTCCAATGGCTCCCAAGGTAAATATGTGCTGGACAGCTGGTGTTTACAAACACCTGTGAAAACTGACAGCCAATATGGACTACGTGGCATCCAAAGAGCTTATGTGTTCATTTTCTAAAAAGGCTAATCTCTTCTAAGAAGAAATAGAAACAGAGTGGTGAGATTCCTTTGATGGAAAGCAGATCCGCTCTGGAGGTTTAGCCCTGGCTCCAGGACTTTTATCCATGCGTTAAGCGGGAAATTATACCTTGTCTTCTTGCACTGGCATCGGCTTTGAAGTTTCTTCACTAAAGCCTATCCCTTAACCCATGTCACAGGACCCTGTAGAATTCTTATTCTATTGCGTAAGGTAATGATGACCTACTTTGCCACCCAAACAGTGACAACAAAGAGACCCATCTTACAAAACAATTGTCAATTCTTCATTCAAAATGTATTTCAAATGTGTCTATTCTTTCTCTACTGATATATCATGTATCAAACTACGATCATCTTCTTCCTGAAGAAGTAAAGGTATGTTTACTGGCCTTTCCTTTCTGGAATCAGTCTTGCCTTTCTGAAAAATGTCAGTCCCTCCATTGTGAGAGATCTTTTTTAAAATGTAAAAACATTGTATGTCAATCCTCTTTTAAAATCTCATCAATAATGTCCCATTACTCTTAAAATATTAATAAAATCCAAACTTTATACCATTACCTATAAAGCCATGATTTTCCCTCTTCATATATTGTAAACATCTTCTTAATTCACCTTCCTATCATGCTCTATATTCAGCCCTTGATTTTGAGCAGTTTCTAGTTAAATAAGTTAAATAATGTTTTCAGGGAATCCTGGTTTTTCAAATTGTTATATGACACACTGCTACAAAATCATATTATATCTCACGAATTTTTCTGCTACGAATTTGATCAGGGCTCAATAGAGTGACTCTTTTGCTCCACAGGATGTTCATTCACGGAGGACACTTGATAATTTTCAGCTGGTGGCCATAATGGAGGGTCCAAGGTGGCTTTACTCACATGTCTGATACCTGTACATGGAGGGCTGACATGCTAGACTCAGATGGGCCCTTCTTTCTCTCCATATAGTGCTAGAGCCTCTCCACCTAGTCTCTTCTGCTAGGTAGTCTGATTTTTTATATGGAAGTTCAGGTATCTGAGAGAGTGTATATCAAAAGACAGGAAGTACAACCTGCCAGTCTCCTGGGCCTGCCCCATGCACTGGCTGACATCACATCTACAATATTTTATTGAACAATGTTGTCAGAGAATCTGCCCAGATTCAAAGGTAGGAGATAATTACACCATCTCTCACTGAGCAGAGGGTTAAAGAATTTGAGTGACCTTTGAACTTCCACATGGGACTTTGTTTTTCTGACCCCTTTGTCTGGAGCCCTCTCACTATGTTGCCCTCATCACTTCCTTCAAACTTACCTAAAATATCAGCACATTAGTTAAAATTCCTTATTATACTTATCAAACATAGAATCCTTTAAAACTATTCCTTATGGCAATATCTTAATTATTGACTTTAGATCTCTTAGGACATTCCAAATTAATTTTATTTTTTACTTGTTTATTCACATTATCCTTTACCAAATGAATTGCCACAATACACAAAATTGTACCCATCTTGTTTACTGTTTTGTCTCTAGCTCCCATAACTTTACTTAACAAAAGATAGGCACTCAGTATTTTTTTTTTTTTATGTTAGGGACAGTGATACTAAGTAGATCAAATAATTTTCCTGAATATATGACTATATTGTGGCAGGTTCAAAGATAACAACTGTCAAAGGAAACTAGCACTGAACAAGTTAAGAGGCAAAAAATACTTTATTTAAGACTATTACAATAGGGGAGAGAGATTAATTCAACTCCACGGAAATGAAAGGCAAAGAGTTTTTAAGTACTGGGGTGAGCTAGTAGAAAGGTAATAGAGGACTTAGGGCAGAAGTTGGTCACTGTGATTAGTTTATCTACATTTACCAATTGGTGGTTGTCGATGTTCCTACTTTCTCACGGAACTGAAGAGCTATCTTTCTTGATAATGACTTTGCAAAAAAATGGCACATGGATCCTTCAGAAAGATATTCCCTGAGTTTTAAAACTAGCAAAAGGCTGGGAGAAGATTTAATCTCAAAAGGGCAGAGATAGGAGTTGCAATTTCAAGTTTTCTAAAGTAAATGCTCTAAGAGAAGGAACGCCAGGGGCCTGTAGTCAGGAAGAAACCCTCCTAAAGTTTAGTCATGCTGGGGGAACATTAAAGCCCATTGGTTCACAGCCTTGGTACGATGTGCAATCTACCTAAATATTTGAAATCCACCCAAGGTAAGGAGTTTAAACTATAACCATAGAAAATATTTCATAAAGTAACATTTATTTTATAGTTTTAATGTATGTATAGTTTTCCCATATACATAATAATGTTAAATATACCAGCAAATAGATAAACATGAACTTGACCAGGGTTTCCATCTCTTAAATGAAACACAAATCATGAGAAAGACATTTGACAAGGAAGTGTCAGACCACCCTAGCACATTGTGAGTAGTTGATAAAAGGCAACCATATAAACCTCAAAATAATGTCATTGTTTTTCACTGCCAAAAATAAAAACCTAAATGGATATGAATAAATGAGTGAGGAAGATTCATGTATGGATAGAGATGTTAAGTTATGTTGTTGTTTAAATTCTATTTGACACTTAGTTATAGGGATAGGCTATTGGATTTTTTTAGCAAATTTAGAAATGACATGAGGAGTATCAGGAGTAGTAATAGAATGCTATATGAATTTTTAACAAAAGCATCTAACTTACTCTGATGATACTAAGAAAAATTTACCTTAAGAAGTATTTTTTGTCATTTATTTATTGAGCAAATATCTATTTAACTGTTATTTTATGCCAGGAATGTACATTTTATAGGTAAACCAATGAATGATACATTCAATTGTCTTGCTCTAACATGGCTTATATTCTAGTTGCAGAATATCGATATGTATATTATGTAAAGTTTAATATATATGTGTAATATATAACAATGAAAGAAATTAAAACCAGTATTTAATATAATATCTGTAGGGAGAATTTAGAGAAACAAAGTAAAATAAAGAGTATATGGAAAGAAGGCCGGGCGCGGTGGCTCACGCCTGTAATCCTAACTCTCTGGGAGTCTGAGGCGGGTGGATTGTTTGAGCTCAGGAGTTCGAGACCAGCCTGAGCAAGAGCAAGACCCCGTCTCTACTAAAATTAGAAATAAATTAATTGGACAATTAAAAATATATAGAAAAAATTAGCTGGGCATGGTGGCACATGTCTGTAGTCCCAGCTACTCGGGAGGCTGAGACAGGAGGATCGCTTGAGCCCAGGAATTTGAGGTTGCTGTGAGCTAGGATGATGCCATGGCCCTCCAGCCTGGGCAACACAGTGAGACTCTTGTATCAAAAAAAAAAAAAAGAGTATATGGAAAGAATGTTTCAATTGGGGGCTACCATCATGTGCTTAAAACCTGAAGTAAGAATGAAAATTTCAAGGAAAAATGTGGCTAGGACAAAGATCATAAGTGGTGTGAGAAGTATTACAAGAGAAAATTGAAAAAGAAGATGAGGTCCATAACTTGTAGGCCACTATATGGATTTCTCACTTTAACAAAATTGAAAACTACTGAAGTTCAGTAAAGATGGAGTGATTAAGCAACTATATTAGTTGGTCTAGTAGCAGAAAATAGAATAAACTGTTCTTCTGCAAGGTATCCATTCTGTTAATAATCTCCAAGAATGGTTTGAATGGTTTGAGAATGTGTGAAGGCTGATGAGCAAGACATTGGAAGCTATATGGCCTTTTTTTTTTTTTTAATAATTTCTATTCTTGCTGTTTAATTTATGAGTCTTGTACTGGTAATGGGCTGGGAGCTGGATCCATTAATGTTTTCTATTTCTTGAAATAGTTACTAGTTATATGTCTAAGTACAAGCCTGAGATATTCATTTCTTTGTCAGAGTGAAGCATTACAGGTTCTAATACCTTTATGTAGAGTGTATTGTTTTAGAAACTTGAAGAGTACTATGAATTTCCAATTATGTGGCAAAATCAGAAACATATTTCTAATATCATAGCAAACATATTTATTCATTATATGGGCAGGGTTTCATACAGAAAGGATTTCTCTGTTTAAATAGACAAAGTAACAGAAAATAAACGTGGGAGAAGTGTATTTGCTTGTTAATTAATTAGTCGATTAATTTTGTTGTTCACTGTTACGCTATCAAAGTGAGAGGGTAATTTGAAGCACACACGAACATACACAGGATTCTTTTGCGTGGGATCAACAACAGGAAAAGAAAAAATAAACTTGGGATAGTATGAAATCTCCCTTCAGATGGACACTGACATTTTCTTTCAATCTTCGTGCTTGCTCATATACCCAAACAGGTATCATTTATGGGCCTTCTGACTTGGATTTTGCTGGGAGAAAGCATTTATCTCACAATCAACAGCATCAGCTCCCCTTGTGATTAACAAACAGGGGACAAAGTGTCCTTTTTCAGCAGTAGCTGAATTCATTTCCCTAATTTTACATCTCTTCTTTAGGAAGTATTAAAATGAAAACCAAAGAACCATTGCAATTCCAGTATTTTCTAATAATGCACTGCTTGATTTATTATGTCAATAGAATCTTATGGGATTTGTACTGCAAAGTAAGGGAGCCCATTTACATGTTAAGAACCCATTTTTGGCATACATAAAAGCCATGAGATTTACTTTACAATGTGCAAGGCCATTTATGATAAGAGTCAATTTACAATTGCTACAATAACATTAGCAATAAACAAGCAAACTATGCCTATTGTTAATCTTTAAAACTATTGCTA